>MU386070.1:0-23641 GCA_022497145.1 Rostrohypoxylon terebratum
TTGATTACACTTGATCTCTACAATTACTGTTACCTTAAAATCAAGACCCCCTTTATGAAGCTATACTTACTAAGCCTAAGTATAGGTTCGTCACACTGGGTCCAGCTCGGGTATGAACTTCTTGAGGATCTCCCGGCTGGCGAATTCATTGCTTGAATCGCTCTGGTCCCGTAAAAGAGATTCCGCCTCTGATGCATTTTCGTGATATTCATCGATTCCGGTAGAGTTGTTTCCGGTAGAGTTGTCTTGGTTTATCAGGTCCTGGCTCTCCTCCTCTCTCGTTAGAACGGGGCCTATGATGCGATCCGGGCAGCTGTGCGGTCTCGAAGTCATTGTAGAAACTTGAATTCATGTAGAGATGCGCAAATTATAAAAAAAACCAAAAAAAACGAGGCTTTCACTTTCCTGACTACGGGCGGGTACATATATACCTAGGTAGGTAGGTATATATGGTCGGGCACATCAGAATAATTCAGCCCGGAAGGTTGCCCAGGTGGTGGCTGCTTATTTCAGGCCAGCCTCGACAGAGATATCCAAGACTTAAGTGTCATTCCTGGAAAAACTTTTAGTTCTTTAGAAACGGTTTCTCCTTCTCATTTCTGACAGCTGATAGCATGGCCGTCATATGTGACGAACCTTTGTACGTACCTAGTACCTAACCTAACCTGTTATTCAGAGGCTGTGAACGAGGAAATGTGGCTGAGCTTACATAATCAGAAAACAACATTGAATAAAGCTGCGTTTTTCTGTTGATCTTTATACAAGAAAAGACTTTCATGCATTTTAGAATAATAAGTATTTAGTGAATACTTATATTTTGGAGTTTTCTACGCATTTTCTATAGCTAAACATTCATCAATTAAATCCACTAGTAAGCAAAGGTTGACTCCACTATCCCTGCAGAGGTGTGGTATCTACCCCAGACATAGCCCTGGAACTGGTTAGCAGTGTGAGAAATTCGGATCCAAGTCTACATGATAAGTCAAGTTTATATATAACTACCAAATACGTGGGAACTACACTTCAATTATGGGACACTCAAGTACACAAAGTATATAACCCCAAATTAATCATATTGGTAAAAGCCGTTTGTCATTAAAATTTGACCTATCTTGCTATGCTAATTAAGCTCCTATGAGCTGAACTTCACAGCCAAAGATTTAACCCAAGGTTACAAAGGAGCTCAAGAGAAATCCATTTTTAGGACCTGCCCTCTCCAAGCTATAGACCAATCCCGAGTCCCGACGAAATGCGGGAACGCCAGAAAAATGCAACTGAGTAATCATATGTACCTAGGTAACCTCCATAAAACGCGATGGGTAGTGGGTAGTGGGTAGGCGTCGTTCGTTTCGGTCGACAAGAAAGGCCATCAGGCTAGGTGCTGTCAAGTCCAAGCTAATGAATAGCTATGGAGATCTGCCAATCCTATCACTGATAGTATCCGCCGTATTGCTGGGTGTGTTGTTGAGTAGGTGGCATGTTATACTGAGTAGTTGGATATCCTTGCCATCCCGGGAATCCAGGATTTCCGGGGGCCAGGTTTTGCATCAGTGGGTTAAACTGGCTCGTGCTCGGAGCCTGGTACACGGCGGGCGGCGGTTCGTACGATCCGCTGGAACCGGGACGAAGTGGTGAGTTACGGTACGGGGCGGATGCTTGGGGCATTCCACGGTTCATACCGCCGAAAGGACTAGCGGGTCGACCAGATGGACCTGGTGAATCTCGGCTAGCGTACTGGTAGGGTTGATATTCAGACGATGCTTGTCCAATGTGAGCAGTCGCTGAATTCGATTGGTTATTACGCGAGGCGCTTTCTTTCTGGGCCTTCCATTCGCTAAAACTCGGTACCGTGGTGTTTTGAACTAGACGGACCATGCCATCTGCGGAAAAATGGTGGCTGTGATAACTGTCAGCCGGAGGTAGCAGACCAATGAGGAAACTGATATCTCTAGGGATAGGAGTCGGTGCGCTGATATGCGAGGAAGCACCCTGACCCTGCTGCGCTCGCCGTTGTTGATCAAGTCGTCGACCGGCCGCGCCTTTCAGAGGCGAAGCGCCTCGAGCCAACTTGCGGGGCGGGTATTCGTCTTGGTCATCAGGTTGGTATGGTCGCTTCGGGGAGTTGATCGGTTGTATGAATTGAGGTTGAGGACTTCGCTCAGCTTGCGGCATGGGACGAGGGCTGCTGCGGGGAGTCACCGATCGATGTTCAACAGATTGCATGATGGCCTTGGGACGCATCTGTGTAGCTGTGGAAATGATGACTGGGGCGGTGACGGGGTTAAATGTTTCCGTAGCAAATCTGGCAGCAAAATGCGACAAGGTAGGATCTTCTGGGAAAAGCTCCGCCATCTGCTTTTCAAGGTCTTTGACTTGCGCTAGCTCGCCGTATCGGGCCTCATAACCATGGAAGTACGCGTAAACAGGCTTTAACTTGGGAATGAGTTCAGCTTTCTTCCTGAATCGTTGGACTGTTTGCGAGAAAACGAGTCGGGCATCTAGATAATGTTGTTAGCCGAATTCAACAGTGCGGGAAGGGGGGTGTTGAGGCGCTTACTAGTAAAATCACGTTTCGCGTGAAGGTGTTTTAGATATTCCACAAAGTAATCTTCCTGCTCCGGAAATAGTTTCGCGCCGCGCTCGTAGATTTTTGTGCCGACCGCATCCTGATATATATCCCACTCCATGTTCGATACCTCGACGTATATATCGCTAGTCAGGCGGCCTCTCTGTCGGGCTTCGATAAAAATTCCCCTTAGACCGACAGATGGGGTACTTTTACCGTGTCCCTGTCCCTGAAGCCTTCGGTAGATACGTGCAAGGGCAATCCAGATGTGAGTTATATGCTGTGATATCATCTGGATCTGAACCTCAAACCCATCTTGTATAGCCTTGATTCTGGCTTCCTTGAGGACTTCTGCGGATGACTTTTCTTTAATCTCTCCATCATCTTCATCATCGAAGTCCACGTTCCCGGGGCCGGCAGATTCGAGAGCGGCTTCTTCCTGAATCTTGGCGATAGCTGCAGCCTCCTGGTCCTTGATCTTCCTGACCATTCCGTAAAGGGTTTCGAGAACCCGATCGCAAGGTTCTCTAACAGCTTGTACAAGAGCCACCTTGTTTACGTCGTCCTCGCGAGCGGCCTGTGTTGATTCGATACGATCGGCATGCTTGAGAGCCAACAGGAAGCTCTCTGGGTTTGCTTCGAGACCGTCAATGAGGAATCGTAGGCCCGTGTCCTGGCCATCCTCGCTGGTGATATTGTTATCAAAACACCACTCAGCAGCATCAACCCATAGTTCTGGCCAGAAGCGGAGCGCCATCAATGCTTGTTTGTAAACCTGGAGAACTCGTTGTCTGTATGTGGCCGAGTCATCGGGCTGCAAGATGAGCGGGTCGTCCTTCTCCCAGGCGATCCAGGCCTTCCATAGCCGAACTTGCTCAAGATATTCCTGGTCGCCCTCGAAACCGGGAGCCGGGGGAAGGCGTGGGAGAGTCGTCCTTTTGAGACCACGCGTGATATTCTCGAGGTGAGTGTTGGCGCTTCTCGCCGTCATATGCGATGGGGATCGTTCCTGCAAGAATTTCCGACCCTGGAATCTATTAGTCATTCTCCGCCCATTTAAAGAATCATTGCTCCTCACCGTCATCTTATTCAACCCCATCTCGAACTGATCATACTCTTTCCATAGAGAGTTGACATTGGCCATAGGAATAGCGATGGCGCGCTGATAAGCTTTGCGAAGAATATCCATCTTTTGCTGATCTTGCCATCCCGTACCACCGATCTGGCCGGGTCCAGTCTTGATGAACTGTATATAGTCTGACCATATGCTTCCTGCATCCCGATCTTGGCCGATATTATTCAGGACAAACTCGTAAGACTGGCTGACGGTTTGTCGCGCCCTGCCGGTCGGGTCGTTGAGATCATTTCTACGGCGGATGTAATTGAGATATGCAGTCCAAAGCTGGACGTCGGGTATAGCTCGAAGGGTACGGGTGAATATCGATTCGGCTTCTGCAGTATTATTGAAGCTTAGCTCCATGTCAAGGTATGCTACCCAAATTTCGGCCTATATTACAATTAGCATTAGCATTAGCGATTACCAAAGGATAGGGAAGGACTTACAGCCTGGGGGAACACTTTCAAGAAGCGCTCATATACGGCTCGCGCATCTTCAATTTTGTGTCGCCTTTTTTGCTCGTCAATCAGAGCCCACCAAGCCTCCATATCGCCTCGGGGATCTTCCTTGATGCGGTCCTCAAAAATGCCAACCACGTCGGCGGGGAGTCTCAGGCGTGTCGCGTTGGCAATCGCGGCCGTAGGAGTAGCGGTTGGGGGGGTAGGCTCGTTGTTTGCTTGAGGAGGAGGATTATTCGTCGCGTCTTGAGGTGTAATGCTCTGTTGGGGAGGTGGGTTACTGAAAGGTTGAACCTGAGCTTCGGAGGGAATAGGCTTGAGGATATCCGGTTGATAGACAGGAGCAGGAACTGGGGTATCGTCCTCTTCATCAGAGGAATTCTCGATAATAAAGCCTCCTGCTTTTGGTTTCTTAGTCGGTCGAGGAGAGTTGGAAGCGGGTCGTTCTACAGCAGGTGCAGGTGCCGGTGCCGGTGCCGGTGCTGGCACAGAAGTAATAGGAACAGTAATAGGAACTGACTCTGGGTCATATTCCGGATCGTATTCTCCACCATCTTCATCATCGGGCGAGGTCTGGTCGTCACCACCGTTCCAACCATCCGCGCCCCATGCTGGAGCATCATCCTGTTGGGGGAGGACATCGCCTGATTCCTCGGAAGCCATGATAGAAGGAGCTGCAGAGCTCTTGAGAGCTTCGAAATCGATGTCGGGGTAGGTTACGTCGGACTCAATGCTCGGCGTGCGAGGTTGTTCCTGAGGATATAAGAGAGGTCTACTTGCGAAGCTCCTCCACTACCTTGCGCAAGTTCTGCTAATTGAAATGACGATCTTGCTAATAAAACGAAAAAAACAGGCCCTCTATGTCGTTAGATTCAGCTGCGATGCGGATGGAATTTGTGCCTTACCGTCGCCTGAAAACGGTTACAAAGTATTCAGATGTTGGTAGACTAGAGAGGGATTCGATGAATGGACAGAAGGTTGGGTTCTGTCGAGCGAAGTTTAGCGCATTGGCTCGTTCGCGTAGTATTTTTTGTCGGTTGGCATCGATGGAGGGTACCGAGAGCGATGCACAAATGAAAAAGAAGATCGAGGGACAATGGAAGAAAAAATAGTTGAAAGGTTTCGACAGTTTGTAGCTTCCAGTAAGAAAACAATAGCGCTAGTAAAGACGCTGTAAAGACAAGCAAAAAGATCTGTATTGATGAGCTAACCAGTCCTGGACTAGCGCGGCTAGAATCAATTGTGGGCAAAAAGGTACGTATTAGGCTTTGGTGGGGCAAATGAGGTTCAAATTGGTTATGGGAAGTTGGTATGGGAAGTAAGGGAAGTACCTCAAGTGCTCCTTCCCCATATGTTTAATGTGTAATATTTGTACAGCAGGTACTTGTCTAGGGATGGAGTCACGCACAGCCTAGTCACGCACGGTCCACGAATAGCTTAAGTTCTTTCCGCGATTTGCGTACCTTGGTGCATCCTAGTACGACGTACTTGCCACTGGGCAGCATACAGGGTACCTAGGTACTTAGCAAGCCACTTAGGTACACGTGCACTACATGCAAGCACTGAACGCGCCTTTCCTACAGGAAGCGCGTTTCTTTCTTCTAAAAAAGACCCCTGTAAATCTGCTAGTAAGTGCCCAGTGCCCAGTGGTTAAAAAAAAAAGTGACTTGGTACCTACCACATGTGGCACTGGACCTAGACCCAGCTACCCGCTATCCTTCATCGCAACTCGCAAGTTGGAAAAATATCCAAAATAAACAACTGGACCACGCACCCACCGCCAACCACTACTTCTCCCCACCGACGACCGCTTCTTCTATCACAACCATTTCAAATCATACATTGACTGCTGCTTCTTTTTAGATCTTCAGTTTCTTTTCGTTCTTCTTACTTAGACACAACCCACAACCCACATTTTACAACTTTATACACCGCTACAATCGTCAAGATGTCGGTCGTTTCCCTGCTCGGCGTCAACATTTTGAACAACCCAGCCAAATTCACCGACAACTACGTGTTTGAGATTACTTTCGAATGTCTCGAGCAGCTTGAGAAGGGTATTTTCTCATCACGATAATATTTATCAATTCATCAGCGTATTGGGTTAATTAACTTTTATCTAGATTTGGAGTGGAAGTTGACCTACGTCGGCTCTGCGACCTCGTAAGTGCCCATTTTACCATTGAATGATTTATTTTTTTCCCTCGTGTGCTGACGTGGAGCAACAGCGACCAGTACGACCAAGAGCTTGACTCTCTCCTCGTCGGACCTATTCCCGTCGGCGTCAACAAGTTCATCTTCGAGGCCGATGCTCCCAAGACCACTCGCATCCCCGATGCCGACATCCTCGGTGTCACTGTCGTCCTTCTGACCTGCTCCTACGACGGTCGCGAATTCGTTCGCGTCGGATACTATGTCAATAATGAGTACGAGTCGGATGAGCTGAACGCGGATCCCCCCGCCAAGCCTATCGTCGAGAAGATCCGCCGCAACGTTCTAGCCGACAAGCCCCGCGTTACACGCTTTGCCATCAAGTGGTACGTATATATTTGATTGATGGGCCACAGTTACACGTATGCTAACTTAGGACATAGGGACTCTGAGGCATCTGCACCTCCCGAGTTCCCTCCCGAGCAGCCAGAGGCAGATCTCCAGCCCGACGAGGAGGAGTACGGAGCCGACGAGCTTGAGGAGGACGGCGAGGAGGAAGAGGGAGCCGAAGCCGCTGCCGAGAACGCTGGTGAGGCTAGCGCCGCCGCCGTCGCCGCTGACGGAGATGCGGAGATGGCTGGTGTCGAGGAGAGCGGAGAGCCTGTCGAAGAGGACGAGCTGTCCGACGAAGGCTCCGTCGATCTTGAGAACGAGAGCGAAGACGAACTCGAGGAGGAAGGCGAGGGCGAAGCCGTCGAGGGCGGTGATGATGCCATGGAGGTCGATGAGAAGCCGGCCGATTCCACCAAACCTCAGGAGGTCATGGCTCATTAGGTTGACAGTCGTGCCTAATTGGAGCAGTTCTTTACAGGTTTCACGAGCATTGTGGTGGCGATACCCTGCACGAAGTTATGAAGGGGTTTGGGATGATTCGGTGGTTGGCTAATGACGGGGGTATGACTACTTCGCAGTGAATGGCTGAGCATCGCTTATAGAAAGAGTGGCTTTCTGCTGAACGCATACGAAATGATTAATTGACATCTAGTCCATCATATTCCTTTCTTTGACGTGACATTTCTTTCTAGGGACTACCTTTGACGAGATCAATCTACGTTAGAGTCTTGCAAGTGACAATCTTGCTGTCATGGTGAAGGGTCCACTTAACATGGAGAACTTGAAGCCCCCTCGCGGTCACGAGAATGACAACGATGACCAGATGCGGCCCCATTCATACGTTATACTAGGTCGATTGAGAGAAACTCCGAGTTCTACCTAAGCGTCATTCAATTCTATCAGCTCTACCTAATTTTGTATTCACGAAAGAGAATCCAAGAGATCCTAGTAATTGAGCTGGCGAGGATATGCAAAAGGAGCTTGGCAATGGGAAGCTCTTTGAAGCTATGTAGAAGAAAAAAAAAGCTCTCCCACGCTAACGCTTCAGAGGACAAAGGAACTAAAGAGAAAACTGACTCAGGTATTGCCGACCAATTTATATGAAACTACAAATCATACCTATGCGTACCTAGCACCTAGGAAACTCTGCTTGGATTTCCCCAACGCCTGCTAATGATCGATAACTCCGTTACCGGGTTGCTTAGGAAAGGCCACTCCAGCAATTTGGAGTCTTGCATGGGAATAGAACCTTGAAGGGCTTCTGCTCCACTGAAAAAAGCGGGGTACATTGTCGAAGTAAATTGTTAACTCAGCAAAAAGGAAGACGGACAAAGTTTAATTCAACTATCTCGATAATGCGAGCTATTTATCTTCCAGCATTAGCAACTTAATCCAACGCGGACTCAAATCCACCGAACTCAATCACTTAATAATAATTTATAACATCAACCTCGAAAGACAACCCATCATTCGCAAGGTACTAGGTATTCGACCAATCATCATATCCATAAATCCCTATCCATAAATCCAAGCTGGAGTATAAGAAGTTAAGAACGACTGGCATACTCCAACTTGACCCTGTTTAGGTATCGTGTAGCCAATCAGGCTTCGGTCGAAGTTAATGATACGACAGTCGATAGGCCAATTGCAACTAAAATGGCGACATAGGGCGAGGATTAAGCTGTAAGCTGCGGGGTTGGGGAATACGACGGCATTGATACGCGCGCGCCCCTTTACCGCAAACCAGGTACATTACCTCGGGAGACGATCCGAGCGAGGCCGCTGTCCGGGATACACGAACGCCCTGCTAAGCTACCTACTAGGTATTTATCTGGTCTATACCGTATAAATAGCTATCCTCCCACCAGAATGAACATCTTGATTTCCAGAACAACATATTCTTTATTTTTATGTGGACAAGGTATAGAGCCCGGGTAGACACATTGGCCGTTTGGGGATTCTGAAGAGCTTCAGAGCATACAGCTGTATTAGTTGTGATTTCAAACTCCTGGATTTTTTTGTTGAGCAATGCCGCTAGACGCCGCCGAAGTCGCAAAACATAACACACCCTCCTCGTGTTGGATCGTAATAAGTGGAAAAGTGTACGACGTGACGAAGTATCTAGAGCATCACCCCGGCGGAGCGGCAATTCTAGCGAAGCAAGGCGGGCGAGTACGTATAACTCGGCGAAACGAGTATTCATATCTCAACGACATACCTATTGAATCATAAATCGTGAGGAATTATAGGGGTGACTTACTAGTAATAAACAGGACGCAACATCCGAATTCCGCACCATCCATTCTCCGGACGTTTTGGGATACTTACCAAAGGAGAGCTTCCTCGGCGAAGTCGACCCTAAGGCCCTAGCAACCCTCGCAATGGCATCAGGAAATAAGCCGGTTCCGGCAACTCCACCGGAATCCCCATCTTTATCACTAATCCCGGCCACGGAACCCAAAGCGAACAGACCGCCACACATAGCGCACATAGTAACAGCAAGCGACTTCGAGAGCGCGGCCAGAGCCGTGCTATCGCAGAACTCGTACTCCTACGTGTCGAGCTCGGCCAACACCGGCTTCTCGCTGTCCAACAACCTGGCCTCATGGTCGCGCATCCTCTTCCGCCCGCGCGTCCTGCGCAACGTCACACACGTCACCCCCCGCTCCTCGATCTTCGGCCACGCCTCCCCGTTCCCCTTCTACCTATCCGCGATGGGACACCTGGGGCGCTCGCACCCCGGCGGCGAGGTGGAGCTCGTGCGGGGGGCCGCGCGCAGAGGCGCGCACGTCCTCCTCAGCACCGTGTCCACGCAGTCCATAGACGACGTCGCGTCTGCGCTCGCGGACGAGCAGAAACAATTAGCACTCGCTAGGGCAAAAGGTACGGAAGCGGAAGTAGATGAGTTTCCGCCGTCGACCCTGCACTTCCAACTGTACGTGCACACGGACCGTGCCATCACCGCGGCGCGCATCCAGCGCGCCAAGGCCGCCGGCGCCAAGAGCGTTTGGGTCACCGTCGACACCCCGATCCTCGGCAAGCGGACGCTGGACCGCCGCACGCAGGCGCAGGAGGCGCTCGACGCGGGCCTGCCCGCCGCCGCGGAGCTGGCCGGGTTCGGGCAGCGCAGCCACGCCAACCAGTCGACCTTCGAGCCCGCGCTCGGCTGGGACGACGTCCTGTGGATCAAGCGGCAGTTCGGGGGCCCCGTGGTGCTCAAGGGCGTCCAGACCGTCGAGGACGCCAAGATCGCGTGCCAGAAGGGCGTCGATGGTATTCTGCTGAGTAATCATGGTGGTCGGCAGGCGCACTCGGCGCCGGATGCGCTGACGACGTTGCTGGAGATCCGGACGCATGCGCCGGAGATACTGGGCAAGATCGAGATTTTTGTGGATGGCGGGTTGAGGGATGGCGCGGATGTGCTGAAGGCGATTTGCTTGGGCGCCACTGCGGTCGGTGTCGGACGCCCGTTTTATTATGCGCTGGGTGCGTATAGGGCGAAGGGCGTCGAGAGGTGTATCGATATATTGGCGGAGGAGCTGGTTAGTGGGATGAGGCTTCTGGGAATCACGAAACTTGAGGAGGCGGCGCCGGAGTTGGTGAATGCGAGTCGCTTGCTGAATGAAGTTTGGCGGCCGGAGAAGAGTCGTTTGTAAGATTTTTTTCTGGGTATATTGGCTGTCTTGCGTATTCTTGGGCGGGCGATAGTGCGATGGTACTGATTTTGTCCTTTATGTTACCCCGAGAATCAAGGGAAATCCATGCAGGAAGACTTGAGGAAGATTGCTGGTATCTTGTAGATATTTTTTAAATATACTTACATACCAATTATGTCCCTAGGACCTGCCCATATGTCGCTGTACCCCGCTGTATTGGATCGTCAGTGCGTGTGTCTCGCCGCCGTCTAGCCGCTATGTGTGAACGAGATTGATGTGAAAACCCACTTATATATGATAATATTCAAGGTTATTCACAATCACATGGAGTAGGTGCCTGGTAGGTATGATTCGAAGAACCTCAAATTGACAGCAAGATCAACGAGATATAGGAGGGGAGGTCCAAGTCACAATGCCTCTCATAGTATTTTATGAATGAGAGAATCGAAATCAAGAAAGGCTTGAGCTCAATTCGGAGCCTGAGATATGTACGTCATATCATCTCAGCCTCGGAGTTTCGGAGTTAGGTTTTTTTAACCCTACGACGTCACGATACATGACACCTCGATTCCACAACATCAACAACCGTCCAAATGATTATCTTCTTCAGAGAAGTTCGAGCTAGCAGACACCTCCGATCGCATCCTTAATTTGGCAATTATATGGACGAAACCGGCGCGCCTCATTTCCTATCTGCCCAGGTAGGACGTCTCCACGTCTCCACAGCGCAGCAGGCTCTCTGGGCCTGCATGAGAAATTAGGAGGTTGATAGGTACCTACGTTGCGCCCCTCAAGGCGGCGCCTAGCTACTCCGTGGGGGCCAAGGTTCTGCAAGGTCTAGAATGCGCTGTACTTTCTCAATCAAGTTTTGGGATTCTGCGTGATCCTATCACCGATAAAAGAGGCACGTTTCGTTTCCCTTGGTTATCTAACAGATTGGGATAGCCATCGATGAGGCTGGGGACGACTCCACATCGTGGATCATAGGTATAGTCGTGCGGTTTGTTATCTCCCAAGACGTAAACCAAGTACGCGAACTCCTAAACGCTATGCTAAGGGATACCAGATATATTCGGACATATTATATATTTCCTTGGGACGATAGCACAGAATATGTCGGATGTATCCATTCACGATCAAGCGCCATGTCGAAAACGAGCTCTTCAGTTATACATACCAAACATACCAAACATGGAGCGAAATACCGCTACGACGTTACTACGAAATCCTTCCCCCTCGTAGCCTTCGACGAATTGTTTGGAACCATAGGGTAGCATCGAGCTAGCCTGTTATTCAGCGTCACTGCGACTATAGGACTACCTATAAGGATACGTGGGCGGTGTCCTATTCATTCAATACTGGGGTATATACTTGCTCTTTTCATTCTTACCCCTCTTTCAGCCGCAATATTTGCTCCAAAGTGACCAATACAACCCAGTCGATGATGCAACCATCCTACCGATTCGTGCTCCAGATCAGCGTGTTTCTACACCCGCCAAATTGACCTATTAAAACGCCCGTTAGGTACCCATGCTGAAGAGTATCTCATGTCCATTTTTCTCGTTTCCGGGGAATTCATTCTATCCGTGGTTTATTATTTTATTGTGCAACAATACTCTATACTCTTGCAGATTCATGCTCCAACTGGTCGTCTCTAGTCACGTACAGATTTGCGAGAAATCACCAGGAAACCCAAACCCAACCGCAGCCGATGAGAACTCCCGCCATGGCATCGAATGGTACGTTCTACGTCTTGCCTTTAGGGATGCAAATATACTCATAAACGCCAACCGCTACAGAAATACTTTATCAACGAAGCTTAGGACTTAAGCAGATCGTCCCGGCAGAAGGTGCTGATGACGATACTACCATAGAGTATGTTCTCTGTCGCGGAGGTTGTGTTCTTGCTAACCGTAATTGATGTCAGCATCATCGCAATCCACGGCTTAGATACTGAATCACCGCGAACATGGGAATTTAATAAAAGAGACGGAAGCCAGATTGTAAACTGGCTGAAGGATAGCGACATGCTGCCGTCTGCTGTCCCAAATGCCCGGATTTATACATACGATTGGAACGCCAAAGCGTTCAGCCACGCTCCCGTTCGAACATTACTGAGCCATGCCGACAACCTCCTGGCTCTCGTGGCAGGGAAACACGGCCCAGAACGCCGGCCCATCATCTTTGTGGCTTCTTGTTTCGGTGGCTTGATCCTAGCTGAGGTGTGTACTAAGTAGCGGGAAATAATAAGCAAGCTAATTCTGTTAGGCCATTAATCGAGCGGCCCAAGAGGGTAGTCCTTACCGGCGTGTGTTTTTGGAAACAGTCGGGATAGTATTCCTAGCTACGCCATTCCGTGGCAGCGGCGCAGCCGGCGCAGCAAAGTGGTGCGTCGTCGTGGGCGGCATTATGGGGAGGCAGACATCAGAGCAGTTGGTTAAAGACCTCGACAGTGAGGACGAAGAGCTTAAAAAGTTGAGACAATCGTTCGCGGAGCTCGTACACAGGATTGGACCCCCTGTCCATTGCTTCTACGAAACTGAAGAGACAGAGATTTCAAAGAGATTCCTTCCACGAAACATAGCGAACATATTATCGTCAATATTAAACAACAAAAACAAGCTATTGGTATGCTACTACCTTGGAGACACGGATTCCATGCTGACCTATCATAGCTTGTCACTGAAAACTCTGCGTGCCTCGACGGACCCGAGCGGCAAGCCCTCAACGAAGCCCACTCAACGATGAATAAATTTAACGGACCCAAAAGCGCAAGTTACCAACTGGTTATGCATTCCATAAAGCATCTTGTCGAGAATTCTTCAAGCGTTTTAAACAGTCAGGGTAGTGAGTTGAATTAAGTGTATGTAGTATTATCGCAGAATATTAACAGAGTGAAAAGACATCCAAGAACGCCCTTTCCTAGTTCGGTTCGGACGCAACGAGAACTTCGTGGGTCGCGAATTCATCCTGCAGCAGCTTTTAGAACGAATCCCCCCTGACGCAAACAAAGAAGACTGCCAGCGGACCGCCCTAGAGGGCCTCGGAGGCGTCGGCAAGACGCAAATTGCCCTCGAGGCTGCATATCGAGTCCGCGACCGATACCCCGACTGTTCCGTCTTCTGGGTCCCCGCCGTCAATGCTACCAGTTTTGAAAACGCGTATCGTGACATCGGACACGAGCTCGGGGTAGAGGGAGTTGATGATAAAGGGTCCGATGTTAAGACGCTCGTCAATGCTGCTCTTAGTCGTGAAAGCGCCGGCTACTGGCTCTTGATCATTGATAATGCTGATGATCTAGAATTGCTATTTGATGGTGTAGCACTTCTCGACTATCTCCCATTTAGTCGAAAAGGTTCTATCCTTTTCACAACACGAAATCATGCGACGGTGGTAAGGCTCGACATCCCACAAAAGTATAATATGACCATAACGGAGATGGACAAGGAAGAAGCTACGAAACTACTACGAACAGGATTAAAAGAAAGCCAGATGCAAGATACAGAGAGTACGAGATGCCTACTAGATCTCGCCAATCTTCCCTTGGCCATCAAGCAAGCATCGGCATACTGTGACGAACCTATACTTAGGCTTAGTAAGTATAGTTTCATAAGGGGGTCTTGATTTTAAGGTAACAGTAATTGTAGAGGTCAAGTATAATCAATCAAGTATGTTTGTCAGAGAGGCTTGGAGTCCTCTCCCTACTCGTAGTGAATAGACTTAGATTGATAACTAAAGAACTAAAGTGAGTGACTAGATACATGGAAAATGCTGTGATTATATAGATATCCTTCCTCCCTGTCTTGTTGTGAAGGTAGCTGTAGTAGCCAGCTATCCGGGCGATAGCTGTAGTAGCCAGCTATCCGAGGTTTACCCATTTTGGTGTTGCGTTTTAAGTGGGTATACCTCCTTGTTGTCGGATCGTAACATGCACATGTTCTTAAGAAACAAGGGAAATACGAAGAAGCAGAACAGATATTGCGAGAAGTATTGAATTCAAGGGAACGAATATTAGGTAAAGAGCATCCTGATACACTTTCTACTATAGATAATCTTGTAATTGTTCTTGAAGACCAGGGGAAATACGAAGAAGCCGAGTCGATATATGAAAGGATGTTGACTTTACAGGAGAACGTGTTAGGCGGAAACGATCCCGAGACATTACCAACTAACAGGAAGTTGAAGGCTTGTTTATTATTACTGTTGTTGTTATTTTCTTTAACGTTGAATGGGCATGGGCTTTTTATAACTTTTTTATAAATAGGTAATTTTGGATTGTTGTTTTTCCCGGTGGTTTTAGCACTTTAATTAGTACACATTTTACTGTACCTATAAACTACTTTTTGACACAGCGGGACGATGTTTTCACTAAAAAAGCTGTTTCTTTCAATTAACTTTGCAACCTTTACTCAACCTGTGCTGCCACGAGTATAAAAACAATCATTTCAAAACACTCGAATAACGTAACTAAATGATCCAAGTTTCTTTAGATCCTACCTTTCCTCAGGTGGTGAAAAAGTGGTTAAAACATATTATAAGATTAGAACGCAAAAAACCCTTAGAGCTCGGGCATTGTACTTTTTGCATCGATGCCGTGCACCGGGGCAAAATCGTCGTATGCTACTTGGGGCGGGGACGGACCGATCGAACCATCAAATTGAGAAATACTCCGATCGCGACGGGGCATCTGATTGGTTGCGACCATGTAGGGCTGGCCAAAGAACAGGGTGTTTGGAAGGCTTCTGGAACGCAGCTAGAAGTTGGCTACTAGGTACTTAAGCCTTAAGGTAACCTGCCGCCCGATCGCTGGGAGACATTTGTAAGAAGGACCCGTTGTTGTGCGTCGTTGCATCAGTGGTATTCTCTGTTGAGAAGCTGAGAAGTATAATGTGTTTTGCAATAAAGATCAAAAATGATCATAGGCTATGACTGGTTTGTATCCGTCTTATTCGTCCCTAACGCCGAAGCCAAGCATGCCATTGCGGCGTAGACATTTTTGATGCTACAGGGGGGGTTGAGTTCGAACTATTGAATCTAACTCTATTAATCCATGGATGCTTTAGGGTTAACTTTAAGGTTAGGTAACTTCGTACTTCATAAATTCCGGGGATTTGAGATGGTTCAAAGCTAAAGCCACCTGAAGCTGCCTACCCGAAAACTTACTCCGCGCAATTTTTGCCAACTTCCTACTCCATGTGCAATCTTCGATGCCCAGCCGCCCAGCGTCTCTCATGTAGCTATGATAGGTATGTCAGCACGGTAATAAATCAATCATCCAATGATACGCCTTATCTCTTGACGCAATCCTTGTGGCGTGACCAGATTGCCTATGCTTGGCAGCCTGTGTTACTGCCAAGAGTGATACCAATCAGGACATGATCGTCAGACGTCAGGATGATCGGATCTGGCGTCGTATCTTTGTCTTTGTGCTGATTGGGTTGGCGGGCTGACAACGGGGAATGTGGTGCGAATAGTGTATCTACGGTGTATTACCTCAAAGGCTCAAAGGCTCCAACCCTACATGGTAGGTAACATCAAATCGCGACACTGCCCAGGTGCTACCCTAAAAGATGAGGGGCAACCATGAGTAGCGGAAAGTCTTACATAGGTAAGGATTCGTGCATACCTACATAATAAGGTTCACCTAGTCTTCTAGAATAATTATGTACATAGTATCAAGGTCTCCTCCCAGTTCCAAATTTTTATCCGATTCTATTTCCCTTAATAATTGTTGCTGGTCGAGTAACTCTTCCGCTGATTGCTCCATCCAACATCATTATCGCGGGCGAACACTCGACCGACTATCGCCGACGGCAATACACCACCAATACACCTATAGCTTATGATAATATTAATGACGGTTAAGCTATCGCTACAGAATAACTACTACTGCTAGTATAGCATGACCTCTGCTTTTCCAGAGAAAGTCGCGGTGTCATAATATTTCTACTACTATCTATTATTACCCTGCTTCGCCATGGCGACCGATACGAATCGCGAGGCCATCGAAGCCCCCTCTGAAACGACCTCTCCCGTGGTTGTGGAGGAGAAGATTGCGAAGGAGCACAATCTTGACGCAGTGAACTCCGGTTCAGGCTCAGACATAGATGGACACCTTAGAGGTCCTAACGGCGAGGAATATCCCACAGAAGAGGAGCTTAAGACTTTACGTCGCGTGAAAGGGCCTATAACCTGGATTATTTACACGATCGCCTTCATCGAGCTCTGCGAGCGCTTTGCTTACTACGGAACCACCGCTGTCTGTAAGTTCCAAGTTGGAGAAGTCGCTGCTGATTAAATAACTGGATTTTGACTGATTTCGCATAGTCGTCAACTTTATTTCCGAACCTCTTCCCCCCGGCTCTACCACAGGCGCTGGTGGCACGGACCTACAAGCAGGCGCCCTTGACCAAGGACAGCAAGCTTCCACTGGTCTGGTGCTGTTCAATAGCTTTTGGTCTTACCTAATGCCTTTACTCGGTAAGTAACCTGCTCGGAATGTTTGATATCTTATCTAACTGGTGTTACTTTCCCCTATCTCAGGCGGTTGGGTGGCTGATGCGTATTGGGGCAAATACAAGACGATCCACGCCGCTGTCGCTATAGCTATGTTCGGTCATATTATTCTGATCGTCTCTACCTTACCACCGGTTATTGCCAACCCCAAAGGCTCCCTTGGTTGCTTCTCCTTGGGCCTTATATTTTTCGGCATCGGTGTTGGATTTTTCAAAGCCAACATTTCGCCAATGATTGCCGAGCAATATGAAAGCCAGCAACCAAGAGCAACCATCCAAGTCTTGAAGAGCGGCGAACGCGTTGTTGTCGACCCTATAACCACAATCTCCGTCATTTATATGCGTTACTATTTCTTTATCAACGTCGGGTCGTTAGTTGGATCTATCGCCATGGTGTACGCCGAGAAATACGTTGGTTTCTGGCTCTCCTTCACCTTACCTACGATTTTGTTCATCTTCTGCCCCATTGTGTTGCTAGTCTTCAAGAATAAATACGTCCGACGACCGCCAACCGGCTCTGTCCTCGGAAAGGCTATAGCTTTAGTCGGTCTATCTATGAAGGGTCGCTGGTCTCCGAATCCCATTACAACAATCCAACGCATGCGCGAACCTGGCTTCTTTGAGAGGGTCAAGCCAAGCAAGATCCCTGTATCTGAGCGTCCGGATTGGATGACGTTCGACGACCACTGGGTTGACGAAGTACGCCGTGGTTTCAAAGCTTGCAGCGTCTTTGTTTGGTATCCGATCTATTGGCTTTCCTATAACCAATTGAGCAACAACCTTGTTTCTCAGGCCGCTACCATGATCCTCAACGGTGTACCTAACGACGTGGTGAACAACCTTGACCCTATCGCACTGTTGATCTTCATCCCTATTGTCGACAAATTTGTTTACCCCTCCTTAAGACGAGTTGGTATTAACCTAACCCCTATCAAGAAGATCACAGGAGGCTTCGCTATTGGCACTTTATCGATGGTGGTTTCCGCTATCGTTCAGCACTACATCTACCAGAAGTCTCCATGTAGAACCGTTTCCGGGTACGGATACGTGGATGGCTGCAAAGAAGCTTTAGGACTCCCAGATGATGCGGCCGAGTCCCTATACAAAGCACCTCTTACCGTCTGGATCCAGACGCCAGCCTACATCCTCATCGCTTTCGCTGAAATCTGCGCGTCGATCACCGGTCTCGAGTATGCTTTCACCAAGGCCCCAAAGAATATGCGAGGTTTCATCACTGGCGTTTTCTGGTTCGCGCAAGCCTTTTCTGCTGCCATCGGCCAAGCTTTCGTGCCCCTCGCAACCGATCCTTACCTTGTGTGGTTATACGTGACGATAGCTATCATCTCGGCCCTCGGCGGTATCGGTTTCTGGTTCACTTTTTCTAGCTTAGATAAGGAGGAAGAGGCACTGAACGCTCTTCCCGACAGCTTATTCAAAGGAAGTAAAACCCAAGACGAGGACCTCGCTGCGATAGAGGCGGCGCAGGCAGAGCAAGAGAAGATTCGGCATGCCCAGGGGCTTGACAAGAGCCGGGTCTCCTGATCCTTAGAGAAGCTTACGTAAGCTTGCACGTAACCTACGAGCGCCGGTATGGGTATTTCCCCAGCCAATCATTCTTGATTAAGAGATCACCGGAAGATCATGATACCCTTGTTAACGGTGCTATTGATTAGTCTAGCAGCATAGTGTATAAATATCATATGCTTCATTCCTTATGAACTCTTCATCGTGATGAAATATAGTGGGACAGTATATGATCCAAGTATCTACGTAGTGTCCAAAGAAAAGGACTTGGTACGCCATTGAACTTAGAAAACGTACCGCGGTTTTCACTGAAGATGTCATTATAGCATATCAGCAGAATCTATGGCTCAGTGATAGAAGAAACCTTTCTTTATGCTCAACAAACCTATATATCCCCCTTTCCATCCTCAGCATAACGCATACCAGGCCTCATCAATCTCCTTGACAAGATTACCCGCCAACTTCTCAACGGCCATCTCGGAGTCTTGTTCTAATATCGCAGTCTAGGGCTTGAAACCAGAATAAGATTTCTAAACTTGATCGAATGAAAAAGGGGTCGACTCACAGTATAACCTCAGCCTTAACACCAGCTCCCTTGCCCCCATCACGACTAATTACTATCTGAGGTCCTCACGAAAACCCCGATCGCCCTATCACCTCCCTCACAGCACCGCTCCGCGACCTCTCCCCCTCCCCCCTCTCTCTCGTTTTTTCGCTCTCCTCCCTGGCCCGCTGACACGCCTGCTCTACCCCCGCCACGAAATGCGGATGGATCTCGTACGCGCAGGCGCGGCACAGAACCGTGCGCACGCGCCGTCCGGCCTGCGCGTTCGCGGCTGAGGCCGAGGCTACGTACCCCGTGTACTAGGTAGGTAGGTACGGGAGAAGCGGGCGCGGGCGCGACGTCACGGTCCCGCGTTGGCGGCTGCGGTCGTACGGCGTGTGTTGGTGTGGGATGGGGGGGATATGCGTAGGTTGGTTGGTCTGGTGAGGTGCGCTGGTTAGGTCTGAGACGTGGGAGGAGGGGTTGGGTCAGGGGCGCGGGTGGTGTTAGGGTTGGCGTTGGAGGACATTGCTATGATGGGTTTAGGTGGTGTTGGGATTCGGTTTCGGGGTTGTTCTTGGTGGAAGGTGGCCTTTTGGTTGGCCTCTCTGATGGAGATCGGTGATGGTTGGTGGTTGCGGTCAATCATATGAGATAATTTAGTTCTTTTTCCGCTGCAGAGGTTGTAAGTTGGAAGGTATATACAGGTCTCTTGAAGGATGGATTTATATACAAACTCTAGGATATGACACGTTGGATCATCGTAAGAAGCCTTGAGTCGAGGGACGATACATTCACACGAGGAACTCAAGAAAGGTGGTACAAAAATAATCACTATGGAAAGTTCCTATACCATGAGATTAACGCCGGTTATCCCCCTCAATTTGCTAATCTGTTCCCAAAACCATCCAAAGTCTCGCTTATTTTCCCATCCTGATTCTCAAAATTCCGTATTCAACTTCCCGTTATCAATGTGTTGCAATATGGACAGCGCTTGCCGACGAGAACCCATATTTCATATCCTTCATCTAGGCAAAGCGGACAAAGCCTTCCCGGAGGCTGTGGTTGGGACTCGTTAGCTAACTAGAGGTCAAATTGTACAATATCAGCGGTTTACGTACCTTCCATCTAGCTGGGATATTCCGGCGCTGGCCGTCGGTTGCATCCCGCAACGTCGTTGGCCCGCTGGTGGCGGGCAAGCTAGCATGCTGGCAAGAGATGTTGTTGTGGGTGCAAGAATTGGACATTGAAGTCCGCGGTCCGGAGGGTGTGCTCTGTAAGGGCATTTTTCCCTTTTTTTTCTGTTGTATGCTGAGATATCTCAAGGGTTTTTGCAGTAGCAGTAGAGATCTGTGGTTTGGTGGTGATACGTAGGGAGTTGAATGTTTCTGGATGAAAAATCCGGAAATTGTTTGTTTTAATATTTTTCTTCGGGACAGTAGAAAGAGCAAGAAGCTCTTGGTTTTGCTTGTCACAATTGAGTTTCATATCGATCTTACAGTGGATGGGTGTCAGGTAGTAAGCAGGTCGGTTTATCTTAGTTCGCGATTCAATGCACGATATCTAGATAGTCAATTCAACGCGAAGTACGTCAGTCACCAGATCCATACAATAAGGAAGAATTATTTTACCTAGAACGACGTCTGATGCTTATTCGCAATCATAATTCTTGCAGTACTGACACGAAGCGCTTTTGACTCGGGTATATTCTTGGACCGGTCATTGCCTAGTATCGACGGTAGAATCAATTCAATAATCACTTTACTAGCGGTCGACTATCCTACACGAGTATAGGCGACCAATATAGCAACAAGAAGACACCATGAATTCAGAAGCAAACATGTGTAACAGAAATGTTCTAATCGGAGTAGATACAGTTTGCGAATGCGGATTGATTATAAATTCGACCAGCCAGCAAACCCCGATGCCAGGAATAAGATAATCATCTAGGAGTCAGTATTAAAGCAACATAAACCCTCAGATTATAGACTAGCTAGGATATGCGCAGACGCCCAAATCTTGAGAATGTAGATGTCAGTTTCGTGCATACTGATGAATCTAGCCGTCAGCTTGCCTATTGGGAAACCGCGCAAACATTACGAATGCTTGTAGTTTCTAGGAAATAGGTTATGCATTCATAAACATTGTGACAAGGATGCCCCAAGGGTTTAAGGGCCGGCGACGAGTCCCGGCACAATACCGGAGAACCGCAATAGACCTTATAAGTCTAAATGTTTGCACGAGTTGTCGGAGCGAGGTTAGCGATATCCCCCGGACGTACCTTCGGGTATGTCCGAGTCGTAGGTTAGAGGTCTCGTACAAGCCCTCGATGATATCTACCGGGTTGACAAAACACTTGTGCGCGTGTTTTGGGATGGGTTCGTCACAACCTACCGTGTCTGGTTGTCCCACGCTCTGGATGAGACTGCTCCACCTCATCGACTTCTAGAGCAAATCTTTTTTTGCTACTCTAGGTGACATTTACAATTTACTGGGAGGCTCGTAATGGAGGCGGTGGCAGAGTCGTCGCAGCCCAGTGACCCGGAGGTATCCAGTATACCACTTGGATGCGGACACGGGCTTAACGGGAGGTACATTTCTGGGAGCCTCATCACTTACGGCTGTCTGGTGCAGTGGTAAAGCTGTTGAATTAACTGAGAATTTGATTGAGAAATATTTTTGCATAGGTCGGTACCGAGTTCAATTCAACCTTTGAGAGGAGGCCTTTTTTCTTTTTTTCTTTTTGGTTTGTTCAGAATCTTCAATTATTTATTACCCATTCTGCTTTTCTCAATGCATCCCGAACTTAGTATCCCCTCTTTCCATCTCATCATTCAATCATCTACTATAGACATTTTCATTCGATGAGTGACCAAAGGAGCTCCTATCTAGCCGTCGGCTTCTAGTTTTCTTGGTAGGTAATTCCCGAAAACTAAACAGGGAGTTTTACGTTGGTATCTCAAGTGGGTATGGTGATATCTTCACAATTTGGGATAAAACCTCCTTTTAGCGGTTCATGAGCCTCCCTTTATTATCACTATTTGACCCACTACTAGAGTGGAGTTACGAATAGGGGGACTTTACTAGTGGACCAAGTTCCCCTATTCTCGGTTATATATGGATCCTTTCCACGTGACCACCTTAACATCCATTCCCTTCACTCTCACTAGCATCAAGGATGAATCCTTCTGTGTTTGAAAGTACTATATCAACTATCTCGATTGAACTGCTCTTGTGCGCATGATAGGTATCCTGATACTTGGTAGGTAACATGGGTAAGCGTATACCTGCTTAGTCATCGCTGTTCTTGGGATCCAGTGAGTCTGCAGGATCAACCTCCCAGACTGGTACAACGAAGACATTGTTTCCCGTTTCGAGACCAAAAACTTGCGCATTAACCAGACCATCGTCTGAGCTCTCTTTCTGGCCTTTCTCGAATCTCTGTTTGGCCATTGCCCTCTCATCGATAGCGAAGGTTGCTCCAGTCCCCTTAGTATCCCACAATGTCTCCCATTGCCATTTGCGGTATCCCACGTCTTTATACACGCGAGCAATCTGGATGGCCCATACGAAGTCGCTCATCCTACTCACTGAAACGGTATTATGTTGCCTTTTTGCTAGTTTCCCACCGGCAGAGGCCTGAGCAACAGCCGTGGAACCGACTGCGCCACCAGTATCCACAAAGCTTGTCTGCGTAATATCCTGATTCATGCTTGCGCCACGCGCAACAACAATCCCTGATACCATATACACTTCCCAGGATCCCAGGATAGACTTGTTTCCACGAATATATGAGTCTATCTCTTCATTGTTGAGACTGTCGGCAATGTACGAGTCCCATGGCTGGATCGTGTATGCGTCGAGTTTATCGAAATTTATGTAATTGGTCACAGATGTTTTGAAAGCTGCTTCAGCGTTTGCGTCAACAGCTAAACCTATCATTTCAGCTGTTGGGGCCTTGACTTTTGCTGAAAGTCCGAAGCCCCGTTCTTTTTCGAGCTTCCATGACATATCCCACCGCTCGTCATGATTGACCGGCATCTCAGGGGGGTATGGAAGAGGACCTGTCCTGTTGAGTATCTTGTTCCATTGTCTGCTCTTGGCTGGAATGAAATGCCCGGGACACATCGAACCCTTAGCCTGACCGATACCATCATCTTCATCGCCTGGAAGTGACGGAGGATTGAAGCGCGTGGAAGGTGGAAGAATCCACCAGCTCTTGAAAGAGTTAATATTATCCATGGCGTCGGTAAACTGGTGAGTTCCTTCATAACTTGGGTTAGGTGTAATAAACGGCAGATTAAAATTGATTGGTCAAGTCTAGGTCTTTTTAGCCTAACAAGTATTTGGTCGACCCCGCATGACAAAGTCCAACAAAATGGATTTCGCCCATTCATGCCCGAATTAGGTGAGTACTTAGGTACTATCAGACACATCGGGCGATGCTGCTTTGCTTCAAATCCAGGTTGATAGGCATTGCGCATCGATATGAGCTCTTATTACTCTTGTGAGTGCTCAGATTATTGGAAAGTAAACATCTCTCCAATGTTTCCACCCAAATATATCATTGTTTTATCATGCGAGGCGATTATAACAGCGTTTAAAAAGTTCTGATGGCTAGGTACTGTGACGAACCTATACTTAGGCTTAGTAAGTATAGCTTCATAAGGGGGTCTTGATTTTAAGGTAACAGTAATCGTAGAGGTCAAGTGTAATC
>MU386071.1:0-22894 GCA_022497145.1 Rostrohypoxylon terebratum
GAGCACGTGTTGATTTTTTCCCTAGCTAAACTCAAGTAGCAGAATTCATACAATTAAACAGAATTGTTCTAGATATTTTATTTATTTAATTATAAGTATCGTGTTTTGGTGGTTTTGTATGGGAAATGGGTGGTCCGCGCTAGGGGTGCTCACGTAACGGTGGATCGACTTAATTGCCTAAGTGGCTCATCGTGAGAGGTGTCCCTCCTAGTGTTACTACCTATCCTCCCTCGCCAACTATCTGGCTAACCGTACAACTGGCTATACAACTAGTATCGTCGGCATACAACAGTAATTTTTCCATAACGTAGTTGACAGTAAGGTCGGTGGCAAACAATAAAAATTGTCCTGTAACTTCATCATGTCTGAAAGATACTTAGATTTATTAAAAAGTTGTACCTTAAACTAGGTACCCATTGGACTACCCTAGGTTGAGTATAGCATGGTGGGATGTCCGTCTAATTGTACAGTCCGGAACTCTCCGCTGCTGCTAGTCCAATCCATTGTGCTATTGTGCTGAGCGACGCCGTACTCGGGAAAGCATTGTCTACCTTATCTAGACACGGGCTTAGTCTTTGCCTGCTGACGACGACTTGTTCCAACCTGTCGTATACGTCGTGTCGTCGTGTCTACTTCCTAGGTTCCTTTGCCTGTTACCTTATCGCCGACCTCGCGTTCAAGCATTGCACATATGTGACGCCGCGTAGGTGCAGGATACAGCTGTATATTGGAGCTCATTGCACTCGCTGTGACTTCTTACTCTCTGTGACAGGATTGGAAACGGCGTGTATAGGAGCGTTACACGGGGTGGCTCACTCCACTTCATTGGGCAGGACACCCTGGTAGCATGAGCAGCCCTCGAAGGCCATGCTTACGTGCTTGCCTAGTATACGCTTAATGTAAAATCCACTCTAATGCATTGCCTATGCCATAATTCTTCAAGATTACCCCGTCTCCCTGAAGTACGGATATGCACGTAAGCTTTGCATCCCGAGGCTACACATGAATCCTGCTTGATCCTCATGATATTGCGCCTCCAAGCTGCTTTGAAACCGAGGGCATCTGAATCCTCTCGCTGTACCTGGGATAGTGTGATAGTTGAGATGGAGTTGCTCTAGCTCAAGCGTAGTAAGATTCGTTAGCTCGCGTTCGCTATACCTCTATTCGATAGCGAACCGGCTTTACCGGGATAACGTATGTAAAACGGTCTTCCTTTCAACCGTAATATCTCAACCCCTATCAATAAAAGTCACTCGGGTCGAACACACTTCTCGAAGATGTACCACGAGACTATGCTAGGACAAAGCATAATTCTTGATTTAACTTCTTTTGACTATTATCAGATTGAACATAGGTCGCAAAAAGCACACTTCTATCATGGGTAGCCTAGGTAATAGCGAGAATATCATACCTACGGTGGATATAAGTGCGGTCTTGTCCTCGAGCGCTTCGGAGGCAGATCGCCTTGAAGTCATCGAAGCTGTGCGTCGTGCGTCTACTACTTACGGTTTCTTCAACCTTGTCGGCCATGGTATCCCCAAAACGCAGCTACAGCAGGCGTTCAAGAGCAGCCAGCGGTTTTTCTCGCTTCCGGAGGAGAAGCGTATGGAGGTGCATGTTGGAAAGGCTATGGGCCGGTCCTTCAGGGGATGGGAGCCGCCCCTGATCCAGAAGCATCAGGACAACCTTCCTGACACAAAAGAGGTATCTTATCTGCTCGTATTTCCCTGCCATCTTGGTCTCTTTCATTTCCTAAATGCTGACATGGTGATGCTAGACATTTATTATCGGCCGAGAAGTTCCTGCGGATGATCCTGAAGCAGGCAGCTTCCTCACCGGCCCAAACCTGTGGCCAGATCTCCCTAGAGAGGACTTTCAAGATATCATCTTAGCATATCAGGCCAAGATGGTCGAGCTTGCTCGGACAATCATCCGCATCCTCGTTTTGGGTCTACCAAAAGAATGGGGTTGCGCGCCTGACGTGCTCGACGGTCTCACGGTTGACCCTGCGATCCCCACGCGCTTCTTACATTACGGACCTGTGAAGGAGAAGGACCCCCGCCAGTTCGGAGGTATGTTATACTGCGCTGCTCCTTTCCCTAGATGGGCTAACTGTTTGCCTAGTCGCCGCCCATACTGACTTCAGTACCATCACCATCCTGCTGCAGCAGCCCGGGACCGAAGGCCTCCAGGTGTGGTACCCGCCTACCGAGGACTGGATTCCGGTGCCGGTAGTAGAAGATGGCTTCGTAATCAACATCGGTGATTTGATGCAGACATTTACGAGCGGATACTACCGCAGCGCCCGCCACCGCGTTGTCACTTTTACCGAGAAGGACAAGCATCGCTACAGTATCGCGTTCTTTCTAGACGGAAATCTGCAATTCAAGACCAAGGGGTTAGATGGATCGGGCACCGAGATTGCCGTTGGCGATTACGTCCGCCAGTGCCTCATGGGAACTCTAGGAACTAGGGGGCCGTTGCTTTAGTCCTTTACTAAGAACTAAGGATACACATATTTAGGTATCACTTGCGTCGGATCACCTTTGCTCAGTTAGTGTCGCTCAGTTAGTATAGTGAATAAATCAGTGATCTATTTTCCCTCAACATGACTTGAAAACGATTCTGAGATGTGCAACGACGTGTTCCTCCCCTTAGACCCTGTCGGTCTTCAAAAGTTTTCTAGTATGGCCTTGGTAGGCCGCCCGTGCGGCAAGAAACCCTACAATTCCCACGGCCATTGCTAGCGCGCAGAACACCTTGAGCCAGATATAATGGTCCCGGCGGTACCCATCCCCAGCGTCGGCCAAGACGCCGGCCACGGGCTGAGCGATTAAAACCGATGGCGCGATGACGAGGTATACAGCCCCCAAGTACAGGCCGAGTTTGCTCATGTCCGGGCAGACCTGGGCTATGAGTGTAGGTACCATAGAAACAAAGGTTCCGGAGCCGAACCCGTAGAGCGCGGCGAAGGCGATACGTCCGGACTTCCAAGGCGCGGCTATCCACACGCAGAAAACGAGGAAGACGGAGAAGAAAGTGAACGCGATGGTGGTATTGAAGCGGCCGTAACGGTCGCCTAGCCAGCCGGGCATGACTCGACCTACGGTGCTGGTCGTCTGGGTTAGCTAAGAGTGATGCGAGGTAAGGGGAGAGGGAAAATACCTGGTAGCGCTCAATATAACAAGTAAGTTATTGGCGGAATGCTGGCCGTCGCCGGCATCTTCAGCTTCGACTACAAGATAGTTGTAGGGAATAAAGACTCCTAGAAAGTAGAAGAAGCACGCGATAGCCAAAGTGAGGACTGGGCCGGGCTGAAGAAGCGACACTGGGACGAGTCTAGATACACGGAAGGATGCGGGGGAAGAGGACGCCGCGTGCGGCCGGCGAGACGTAGTAGCAATAGCTATGATGAGCAAGACGAAATATGTCAGGGCAACGGCACGCATCGTCCAGGGGAAACCGATGCGGTCGAACAAGACGGGGATGACGGCAGTACCAATCACGGCGCCCAAGGCGCTTCCGGCACTAACGAGGCCGAGTGCCAGGCCCCTCCGGGCATGAAACCAGGTGCCGACGGCGGTAGTGCCGGCAACAAAGATGGCACCAGTGCCCATGGCACTCACGATACTCTGGGCGGCGAAGATCTGACCATACGTCCGGCAATTGGCGACGCCGAGCAGGCCACCGACATGTAGGATAGTACCGATGATTAGGATCACGGTGGGGCCGAGACGGTCGAACAAGCCGCCAAAGATAGGCACGCCTAGAAAGAGCATGAAGGTCTCGACCGAGGGGATCCAGCCTATCGTGCTGGCGCTGTAGTCGCGTAGCTGATGCGTGGTGTAGTACGCCTGAAACACGCCAATACACGTGATCCAACCAAATGACACGAAGAGGCAGGCGAAACCCCCGCAGACAGCTAGCCAACCGCGTGGCGATGTGTCGAGAGGGGGGAGGGGGTGAAGGTTCGGAGGGGGTTCCTCATCATTGTGGTGAGGTTCGGGACTCTGCTGGTGCTGCTGATTCTGCTGATGCACATCGGAAGGAACCCCGGCAACCTTCTCGGCATCACGCGCCTCGCTGGACATAGTTAGGGGGAGAGGTATAGGTAGGTAGGTAGGTAGGTAACAGTTGGAATTCGCAGCGTGATCAGCCATAGACTAGCGGTGAATTGACTCTTATCTAACTGCCTGCCTAGTGTCTGTAGATGTTATTGGGTTATTGGTGGCTGGGGCGCGTCTGGATTGGTATGTGTGTGCGACGTCGCGCTCGGTCCGCGCTCGCAGACTCTCATAAGTCCGTTTGCTAGATACCTAGGTACTAAGTACTAGTAGTAGGTACTAGCATGACAAGCAAAGGAGATAAGGGGATAAAGGAGAGGGAGGCGGGGGGGAGGAGGGGTGGCAGTCTGGGGTTACACAAGGCTTATAAAGGAGCCGCAGCCTAGGCGCCCACATTTCCTAATGCGATCCAGATTCTAGTAGTTTTCCAGATCGGACCCGCTGACCCGCCAGCCCGCTAGACCCGCTAGACCTAGCCCTGTAGGTCCTAGAAAGAGTGGGGGAAGAAAATGGTGCATGGACGCTTAAGAGGAGAGCTAAACCTGTACGTTCTGACGTTGTACCTAGGTCCTAAAAAGCTTCATGGTTTCAAATCTAGGTAGTCTGGTAGTATCTTCCTGCGAAAAAGTAAGCTGACGTTAGATTATATACCAAAAGGTGGCTCAATAGAGCCAAATGCATAGGCGACGTATCCGTACGGATTCAGGCTCCGAGAAACCCGTAGGACTAGGTGTCTTTCCAACAGCCTGCAGCTGTTACCTGAGAGAACGTATACGCTTGCTCGGCAACAATTACACCGATAAATCCACCCATGACGAAACCGATGAGACCACATGCTTATGAGAAGGATCAGTAGACACCCATATTGGATACGAGCTGAATGTTTGTTAGCTCACATTGCATTTATTTTACTTACGTAGGTACCTAGTAGGTAGCTGTAGCCTTAGGCACCTACGTTGTTCACTAGCAAGGCGGATTGAGTCTTGACTTCCAGGCAATGATATGTCGGAAGGCCCCCTCCTCGGATCCAGTAAGCCAGTAAGAGCACGAGGATCTACGACGCGATAGGTTACCTACCTATCTATTCCTTGATGCCGCGCCGCACAGGCGCCACGGCGCAACGAGCAATTAAGAATATCGACCCCGGTCTCAGCCTAGTAATATTGGTTCGTTGGATCCGGGGTGTTGAGTGTGGGTGCCAAGAAAGAGGCTTTGCCGCCACTGAGAACTTTGTTAAAAGATAGTGTCAGAGGCTCAAATTGCCAAGCTTTATGGATCAAGAGTGGATTGGATTACCTTACCTAGATGATATGTATGTACCTATGTACATATCTAGGTCTTAGGTACCTACTATTACATAGTAGTACTTATTACTACTACTACTAATAGTACGATGTTTCGTAGACGCGTGGTTCTGCCCCGCCCCTTGTAGAACCTTGGTTTAAGGTTGGTCCGCTCTTGCATAAGGCGTCCAATCAAAACCCTCGTTCCTCTACTTCTCGATGCTTTTTACCAATATTGGTTAGTTACATCCGCAGCGACCTGCGTTACAAATTCGACGATCCCCCTTTATCGTAACCAGAACCACCGATAATTTCTACTCCTATCAAGAATCTTAGTCGAAAAACTCCATGTCACGAACCTACGTACTATTTCAAGATTCATATCAAGATTCATCTAAGTTCGCGGCTCGTAAGTTGGAAATCCTCATAGACACGTGGCTCGCGTAGATTTGTATATCGCAATTATCTTCTCCGATCTTCTCCTCAACAATGTGATTATGAAAAGTCTCCCGCTGACAATCTCCTCTTATCAAAGATGAGGAAAGTGTTTGAGATGCAAGGGGCCTCATCCGTGGTGATGAATGCATGTCGTCATCTCCATCACAAGTTACACGACACGACGTACGTCAATCTGATTCTTGTTTGATTTGTCTAGTTTACGGACTGTCGTGGGAATCTAGGCACGACTTCATGTCAGCCTGCATCATATCAAGCAGATTGTATGAACCGTTTTCGAATAGTCTTACCGTCTCTCGAGATGACGTTTTTGAAACGTCAAGGGTGGACCTCTGTCAGTCACCACCTCACCATGCCTGTATTTTCTAGGGAAGCTTTCCTGCCTCAGGAATGGCGATAGCGATGGTTGTATCACCAACCTGATTTCACGAAATGCGGAGCACACCGAGTTTTCATATGCCGGCTACCAGATCAGCCTCCTGACAACATCAACGCCCAACCAGAGGAGCCCGTGGTCCTTGCAAAGGCTTACCCTCGGTTCCGATCTGCATCCTACACGTTCCTCGGAGGATTATCCCGGTGCTTAGAACCGACCGAGTCGTGTAGCATGGGCGGAGGCCTTGAGATGAGCGGAGCACACCTAGGACAGCGTGATATGCAGAACGCCAACTCGAAGCTCATGCGCCTCAGTGCGTTTTGTTGTAAATTTTGGGCGTGATACCGCAAAGGCAAGTGGCAAGCTGAAGACAGTATGCGGACAACCAGTCTATGGTGCCTGCTATAAGTTTATAGGGTTTTATGTAGATAAAATCCTGTCTTAGAATAAGCCCATACTTTACTGTTCAAGCAGGGCTAGATGTGAAGGCTTTGCGTCTCTCGGGTCTATTTCTTTTCAACTATTTTGGAGATCTCACGATTTTTTTCTAAACCCACGGGGTTGTCTAGATACCCCTAATCACCCAACTGTTTCGTTTTAGAGAATAACCAAAGAAGCAAAGTTTGGGGCCTCTTCGGAGACAGGATCACACCATGACCAAAACATTTCAGCAAGATCTCGGGACTGTCCCAGCTGTGCTAAGTTTCGGGTCCTTAGCACTCTCTTTTGACGCCGCCATCTTTCATCAGCTGCAAAAGATTATAACGAGGACACCATCCTTGACTTGGCTTTTGAATGTCTTGTCGAACCTTGCCAACGATTGCGAGGTCGCCTTTGCTGCTGTTCCGACTTTGAAACAAGGCGGGATATATGATCAGCTCCTCGACATTCGAGATGCTCTCGCTACTGACCGTTCACTTCGAACAGTTGGTCGTATCCCTAACACGCTCCTCATACCGCTAGCAGTGGCTACACAACTAGTACAATATGTTGCTCTCTTGCAACATTGCGGTTTAAAACATGAGCAATTTGTTGCTAAAAGATACAAGGAGACATTAGGTCTTTGCACAGGACTCTTGGCTAGTTTCGCTGTCGCCGGCTCGCACGACCAGACTGAATTCGAAAAGTACGGCGCCGCCGCTGTTCGTCTTGGCATGCTTGCCGGGCTTGTTGTGGATTTTAAGGATGCCTTAAGTCCGTCTAAGTCGCTAAGTGTTGGTTGGAACACACCCGAGACGCACGATGCCATGATTCAGATGTTGAAGGATGTCCCTGAGGCATATATATCAGTCGAATATGATGACAACCGAGCTACTATTACGGCGGCAGCTTCTGCGGTTTCGCGGCTGCAATCTGAGCTTAAAGCACTTGGCCTTTCAGCATCGGAGATCGGTCTCTACGGGCGCTTCCACTCGCCGGAAAATAGTCAAATATTAGAGCATATTTTGGAGCATTGCAACAAGCACACTGAACTTCAGCTGCCAGACGCGTCGTCTTTGGCTATTCCCGCCCGTTCTGGTTACATGGACGGAAATTGCGTCACCCAAGGGACACTCCACGCCCACGCCCTGCTGGATATCTTGGTTGATTCGCCAAAATGGTATAAGACATTAGACGCCGCCTTAGCAGAGAAAGAGGATACTACTATCCTGCTGTCCTTTGGCTTGGAGCGATGCGTGCCTTCTTCAATTCTTCGTAAGCTAGGTTCAAGACTAGTACATCTCGAGGATTCCACAGTGAAGGGCGCTGCGTTCAAGCGGGTGCAGGAGGAACAAGGTTGCTCGGAACGACCGTGGAAGGAGAGCGATATTGCCGTAGTAGGGATGGCATGTAAGCTTCCCGGAGCAAACGACGTAGCGGAGTTTTGGGACTTGCTAGTATCAGCCAAGTCGCAGCACCAAGAAATCGGGACAGACCACCCACGATTTAACTTTGGCGACACTCCGACGCGTTCAGTTAATGATCCTGGAATGCGGCGGCGGTGGTTCGCTAATTTAGTGAGCGCGGCAGATCAATTCGACCACCGCTTCTTTAGGAAGAGCCCTCGCGAAAGTGCGTCTATGGATCCAGCGCAGCGCCTGCTGCTACAAGTGGCGTACCAGGCTGTCGAGCAGAGTGGATATCTAAATAACCCCAGCCCCAGTGATGTGGGAGTCTTCCTGGGCACCACAGGCAACGATTATCAAGCCAACGCGGCGAGTCAGGCCGCCAATGCCTTCACCACGACAGGGAATCTGCTGGGTTTCCTGGCTGGCAAGATAAGCCACCAATTCGGGTGGACAGGACCAGCTATGGTGGTCGATACGGCTTGTAGCGGGTCACTGGTGGCTATACACCAGGCGTGCAAGGCGCTGGCATCAGGAGAATGTTCAGCAGCGCTGGCGGGGGGTGCCCACATAATGACACAACCAGCCTGGTTTCAAAATTTGGCGAGCGGCCAGTTCCTCAGCCCTACGGGTCAGTGTAAACCCTTCGACGCTGCCGCCGACGGCTACTGTCGCGGTGAGGGTGTCGGTGCTGTCATTCTCAAATGTATGGACCGGGCTGTCGCCGACGGAGATTCTATACTAGGTGTCATCGCCGCCACGGCCGTGCAGCAAAACCAGAACTGCAGTCCGATCTTCGTGCCAAATGTACCCTCGCTAGCAGACCTCTTCCGTACTGTAACCATGAAAGCCGGCGTGAAGCCGTCCCAAATCTCTGTGGTTGAGGCTCACGGCACGGGAACGCCTGTAGGTGATCCGGTCGAATATGCGAGTATCAAAGCGGTTCTCGGAGGAGCCGGTCGCACCTCCCAGGGTCCGCTCGTTATTGGCTCAGTCAAGGGGCTCTTGGGGCATCTTGAGGGAACATCCGGCGTCGTCGCTTTGATTAAGCTCCTCCTTATGCTTCACGTAGGCCTAGTGCCACCACAGGCTAGCTTCACTACCATTAACCCGAATATCGAGGTTCAGCCCACTGACAACATAATTATACCTAGCAAGGTATTGCCGTGGAATGCCGGCTTTCGCCTTGCTTTAATGTATGTGTTTCCTGGGATGCCAACCTTCTCCATATGTTCACCAGCAAATCTTTCGACATTGCTATACCCATCTCCCAGACTAACCTCCTCCCTCTTCACCATCTACCGCCAGAGCTACGTAACTAACTTTGGCGATCAATAGAAACAACTATGGTGCCTCTGGTTCTAATGCCTCCATGGTTCTCGCTCAGCCGCCGACACTGCGATCGACGCACTTAAGCACGATGCCCACAGGAGTCAAATACCCGTTCTGGCTCAGCGCCCACGATAACGATGGTCTCCGCCGCCGTGTCAAGGCTCTTCGCAATTATCTTGGTCGTGTGCGAGACCGCCATTCCCTTGCAAACCTGTCCTATAACGTCTCTCGTCAAAATAACCGCGCCCTCGATAGTCGTGTGGTGCTAAGTGTTACTTCGTTAGATGAGTTAGACCACAAGCTCACCACAATAAACAAGGGCGAGACGCAGCCGATTAGCAATAGCGCTGTCGTGCTGTGCTTTGGCGGCCAAATATCTACCTTTGTCGGGTTGGATCGCCAAGTCTACCAGAGTACCGCCCTCTTGAAGAAATATATCGACCGTGTAGATGCCGTGGCCCGAGTTCTCGGTGTCGCTAGCATATTCCCTGGCATCTTCGAACGTACTACTATTCAAGATACGGTACAGTTACAGTTATCTCTCTTTGCGATGCAATACGCGTGCGCACGCAGCTGGATTGACTCCGGAATCAAGCCCGCCGCCGTTATAGGTCACAGCTTCGGCGAATTGACAGCGCTATGCATTTCGCGAGCTCTATCTCTCGAGGATACTGTTAGATTAATTATCAGAAGGGCAACCTTGGTCCGCGATATATGGGGCCCTGACAAGGGCGGCATGATAGCCATCTCTGATGTGGATCTAGCCGATGTGCGGAAGCTGCTCATCGAAGCTAACAGTAAGCATACGGCTTCGCCCGCGGACGTTGCTTGCTATAATGGACCACGGAGTTTCACACTTGCCGGCTCGACAGCTTCAATTGAAGCAGTTGCTGATGTCCTGGCTAGCTCTCCACTTGCTGGTATTAAGTCTAAGAGGCTTAATGTATCCAACGCTTTTCATTGCGCCCTCGCCGATAGCCTTGTCGGTGAACTGGAACAGAGTGTACAGGATCTAGTGTTCCGTGAGCCTGTCATCCCTATAGAGAGAGCCACCGAAGATACAGTACCTAAAGGCAAACTCAGTCCCAAATTTGTGGCAGATCACATAAGAAACCCTGTCTACTTCTACCACGCTCTCAAGCGCCTAGTCACCAAGTACGAGACACCATCACTCATATTCCTCGAGGCAGGCTCCAACTCCACCATCACACACATGGCGTCTCGAGGGCTTGTTGATTCCAACCTGAAAAACGCGCACTTCCAAGCCGTTAATATCACCAACTGTGACGATGGATGGAATAAGCTTGTCGACACAACGCTGTCCCTTTGGCGAGCCGGGCTTGTCGTCCATCACTGGGCACACCACTCTCTCCAAGCCCGCTCCAGCGTTGAACTCGGGCCTCTGCTTTTACCACCGTACCAGTTTGATCCAGACTCTCGCCACTGGATCGACCTCAAAATTCCGCCCAAGCACGCCCCTGTAGTGCCTGCCCCCAATGCCGAGCCTCTAGATTCGGTTGCTAAAGAGCCCCAGGGTCTCGTGATCTTCACGGGATACAAAGACGGCAGCGCTCAAAGAGTCGCGCGATTCCGCATGAATACATCGAGCCCCGAATTTGAAAAGCTTCTCGCGGGCCACATGACAATCCAGACGGCGCCTATCTGTCCGGCGACAATACAAATAGGTCTCCTTGTCGAAGGCCTCGCAAACATACACCCCATTTATAAAAGGGACGACCGCACACCACAATTCCAAGATATACAATATCAATCGCCCGTATGCGCAAATAGCGCCCTCACAACATGGATCGAGGCAAGTGAGGAAGGACAAGATACTTGGCGCTTCGAGGTGTTCAGTACTGAAGTTCAGGCGATCGCGAATCAGGAAACCAAGACGCTTCATACTACAGGGCGCGTCACGTTCATGCACCCCAGCGACGCCTCTCTCCAGCGCGAGCTAGCCTATTTTCCCCGCCTGTTTGGACACAGTCGTGCCATGGAGCTGCTGACTCGTTCTGACGTTGACGAAGTGCTCGCCCAGCGTAACATTTACCGTGTATTCGCTGAGATTGTTGACTATGGCGATGAATATCGCACATTGCGTAAGGTAGTCGGGAGGGGAAATGAGGCGGCGGGAGTCGTCGTGCCCACCGATGCCAACAAAGACCACAAAGTGACAGAAAGCCTAAGTTTCAATCCTCATCTGTCCGATGCGTTCTGCCAAGTAGCCGGCATATGGGCCAACTTCCTAAGTCATCGGGCTCCGAGTGACGCCTACCTTGCCAATGGCATCGGACAGTGGATCCGAGCACCGGTGAAGAATAATACTCCAGCCGAGCTACATGTCTTCGCCACCACACATCGCTCATCAGACAGGGTCTTGCTATCGGACATTTTTGTGTTCGACGCCGCTGACGGATCCCTACTAGAAGTGATGTTGGGGATAGCCTTTGTGCAGATCCCCAAAACTGCTATGAGCAAGCTTCTCCGCCGACTAAGCGATTCGCGATGGTTGGCCTCTAATACGGCTACGACGAGTATACCCGACCCTACCGCGCAGGTTAACTTGAATTTTATCCATACACCACAGCAGCAAACCACTTCCGTATCGCCGCCGGCTCAGACAAATATCAAACCCCCAACAAAGTCGTCGGAAAGTAACGCTGATATTCTTGAGCGCGTGAAGGTAATTATCGCCGACCTTTCGGGGTTAGAAACCCACGAGATCGAGACCAACAGCAAGCTAGCCGATCTCGGTATTGATTCGCTAGTTGGCATGGAACTCATCAACGAGCTCGAGGCGGCTTTCAATGTGAAACTACCTGAGAACGAGATACAGGCTGTCACAGATATGCCTGGCTTAATGAAGTGCATGCTTGGGATCCTGGGAGCAGAGTCGGATGTGAGCGACGGGGAGGACTCGGGTGCGTCCACCCCGTACAACGCGGCGGAAGACACCGGTCGCACCACGCCAGTATCTCACACAGATGTCAGCATGGAGGGATGCATCATAAATTTCCCCTTTGACGTCGTGATGGCTGCCTTCAACGAGGTCAAGGCCTTGACTGATCAGCGCATCGCCCAGGCTGGACAGGCGCACTACGTAGCTAAGGTACTTCCGCTTCAGGAAGAACTAACAGTAGCACTCACACTCGAGGCGTTCGAGGAGCGAGGGGCTGGTATCCGTGGGGCCCAAGCCGGCCAGCGCCTCGTTCGTATTGCCCATGGTGCTGAACATAGACAGTTTGTGACCTACCTGTACCATATGCTCGAGACTTTGACGCAAATTATAAAGATAGATGGGGACGACAGCATCATACGTACAGCTGTACCAATTCCATCACGATCTAGTCATGAAGTAAGTGACCCTCGCGGAAAATTCCGATTAGTTCCGAAGGACTGAAGCTGACTCTGGCCCAGGTTTACGAGGAGCTTGAGGCCCGTTTTCCAGACCAACACACAGCGAATAAACTTACCTACTATGCGGGTACTAATCTCGCACGCGTACTTTCTGGTGCTACCAACGGTGTTGAACTGATATTCGGTAGCCCTCAGGGGCGCGAATTAGCCGCAGGCCTTTATGGCGACTGGCCGCTAAACCGCGCCACATATGCTGGCGTAGAAGACTTTCTTACACGTCTTGTCACTCGGCTCCAAGCCAGCGGCTTACAAATAAATTCGGAACATCCCATCCGAATTCTGGAAATGGGCGCAGGTACGGGTGGCACGACCAAGCGGTTATTGCCATTGTTAGCCAATCTTGGAATGCCGGTTGAGTACACCTTTACGGACCTGTCTCCTTCTTTAGTAGCGCAGGCGCGCAAAACTTGGTCGAAGAAGTATCCATTCATGCGCTTTGCTGTCCATGATATGGAAAAGTCTCCTTCACCCTCGCTTGTAGGTACCCAACACCTGGTCGTCGCTAGCAACGCTGTGCACGCCACTCGATCGCTGCGGCACACTACCCGTTGTATCCACAGCATGTTACGTCCCGACGGCTTTCTATGCCTGATCGAGATGACACGGCCTATGCATTGGGTCGATATAGTGTTTGGTCTTTTTGAAGGTTGGTGGATGTATAGTGATGGCCGTAAACACGTCATCGCAGATGAAAAGAGGTGGGAAGCCGACCTGCAGGCTAGTGGCTACGGCCATGTGAATTGGATCGACGGAGCAAGCGAGGAGAGCAAGATCTGGAAATTCATCATTGCCGCGGCAAACTCAGAGAGCAGGTGAGTTGGAGACCTTGTTTTCATGTATGTAGGCGCTTCAAATGCAAAAGCTATCCAGCAACTTTCTCACGCCATTTAATATTTTAGAGATAGACATGTCCACGTTCCTGCTCCAGCAGCTTTGAGAATCCGTCAAACAGATGAGGTTTCACCTGACTGTGAGAGACGTGAAAAAACCGTCGCAGAATACGTTAGCAAATTAACGACTGATTGGGATAAGCCTCTCTCGACATCCTACTCTCAGTCCGATCGCACGATCGCTAAACCCAATGGTCAATGTGTCTTAATCACAGGCGGCACCGGGGGTCTTGGCTCTCATCTCATTGCAAAGGCACTGGCTCACCCCGATGCGACGCGCGTCGTATGCCTCAACCGCCGAAATAACAAACAAGATGCCCGCGAAAGACAAAAACAGTCGCTTCTCCAGAAGGTGACAGGTGATTTCCCACTTGATCTCATGGCCCAAATCGAAGTGATCGACACAGACCTCTCCAAACCCAACCTAGGCCTATCCGAGGAACATTACGACAGAATAGCCAACACGGTCACGCATATTGTACATAACGCATGGCTCATGCACTCCAAGTGGCCTGTCAAGCGATTCGAGCCACAGCTACGTATTATGGCTAACATGATCGGCCTTGCGCGAGATATTTCTGTGCGGCGTCCGGTCGGGACACGAGTGACGTTCGAGTTCGTGTCGTCCATTGCCACCGTGGGATACCACCCGCTCTGGACCGGTCGGCCTACGGTTCCCGAGACTCGCGTTCCTATAGAGAGCGTTCTCCCCACCGGCTACGGCGATGCCAAGTATATATGCGAGCGCCTGCTCGATGCCACGCTCCACTGCTACCCCGAGAGGTTCCGCGTCGCCGCCGTTCGTCTAGGGCAAATCGCAGGTAGTTCTCTCAATGGCTACTGGAACCCCTCAGAGCACGTGTTCTTCTTGATAAAGTCCTCACAGACTCTCGGTGCCTTGCCCGACTTTGGGGGCACCCTGGGATGGACACCCGTCGATGACATAGCCGGCGGGTTGGTCGATATCCTTCTACAGCCCCAGAATGTGGATCTGCATCCCATATATCACATCGAGAACCCTGTGCGCCAGCCGTGGGACCGTATGATCTCTCTATTATCGAATGCTTTGAACATCCCAGCTGTGATACCGTTTGATGAATGGGTACGCCGCGTCCGCGAGTGGCCTATCAAGTCGGACAACAGCGCCGACGGCGCTAACCCGGCCTATTTACTAGCCGACTTTCTCGACGACAATTTCATGCGTATGAGCTGCGGTGGGTTGCTAATGGGTACAACTAATGCAAGAGAACATTCGCCCACCTTAGCAAATGTCGAACCGGTGAGCGACGGCACTACTAGGTTATTCTTGAAAAATTGGGTAGATATGGGGCTTTTGAAATAGACCTTCTATGGTCAATTTGCGCAGGTCAGAAACAAGCAGATGCTGCCAATTCTACAACCCATGTGACGGTCCCTCAGCTCAAGCTCTAGTACACTGTCCATCTCTCCCTGAACATCTCCCTTCTCCCATCTTCAATTTGTTTAAACTCGCGAGAAATTCTCGGCAGGCACTCAAAGATGTCCTCATCCGCCGTTAGCTGCGCCCAGGTCTCGTCCACGTAGTCGTTTAGATCCAGTCCCATCTGTTGCCTCCCCTGCCTCGTGTGCAACTCCGTCCTAACTGCGGGTGGGAGCACCTCCACTACCCGGATGTGGGCCGTCTTCTTATGCTTCTGCGGACCGCCCAGCTGCGCGCGCAGGGACCAGGCTAGACTGTGCAGCGCTGCCTTAGTCGCGCAGTAATTAGCTACCTGCGGCATGGGAACGATGGAAAGATTCGATGAGACCAAGATAATTCCTGCTGGCTCCGGGTTCCTGGAGATAAGGTGTGGCAAGAAGTGCGTGATCATGTGGATCGCAGACAGATAATTAGTGGCTACTTCACTGTCGACGCTACTCAGAGTGATGGAGGAAGGGTTAGTGAAATCCACAACTTGTTGGAATCCCGCATTGAGAAATATGCAATCTAAGTTGGTATAGGTCGCGGTGATCCTATCATGATCAGTTAAAAAGGGCATGAAACGGATGGCATATATTTGGGGCGAGTCTCACTTCTTGGACCAATCGCCTAGAGCATTCAGGTCGGAGATGTTGCATACCTCACCAGCGACCTTTTTAGAACCATATTTTGTAACCAATTCATCAAGGCGGTCTTTCTGTCGTCCTACGGCGATGACAAAAATACCGACACTGATCATTCGCTTGGCCACGGCTCGGCCAATGCCGGACGTGGCTCCTGTGATAAGTACGGTTTTGTATGGGAACGGCATGGTGGGGGGAGCTAAAGATAGATAAATCTAAGTGAATAAGAGAATTTCTTGGTTTACAAGAGGGATGATGAGCTTCGGGTAGGGTGAAGTAATAGAGGTATATGAGTACCAAGTTAAGTAGGTACCTATATATATACTTAGGTGAGGAGTTGATTCTGTGAAGTCCTATCGGAGTATTATATCCGACGACATTAATTCCGGTTGCAATAGACGAGACGTGCAAGAGACGTGAAATAAATCCCTAGGATTTTGAACTGAACCAGCACATATTTCCTAAGCCCGGGCGCGAGCATCCATAGATGTCAGCCAATCTCTCACATGCAGTGCATAGGAAGCTGTCACACAAGACGGTCTCGCCGCAGCCACATTGTACGACATAATTTACCGCTCCTGGAAGTGCGTAATGTGCCGGAAAAGATAGCTAAGAAGGGCTAATAGGACACTGCTAGCTTATCGTAGCGCCACCGTTTCAGACAAGGTAGAATCGCCGTGAACAGTTCTGAATTCACAGGTACCTAACCTGATACCTATGATACCTATTAGGTACTTACATATCTACTAGGTAGGTAGATATGGGTAGCAGAAGAAGATAGCGTTCCTTAAGTCGTTAAAACAATTTCAACTTGAAGATTAAGTTAAGTATGATGACAGACCGCAAACTTTGAATAAAGAAAAAAGGCGTCCAGGTTTCCTTGAAAAGTGCCTAGGACTTAAGTCTTAGGTAGTAGTAATTTAGGTAGGTACCTCAGAAATAAGGGCTAATCGTTTCTCATTACACAATTCTTTGTTGATAATGTCAATCACCGAAATCGACGCTCGGGCTATGTTATTAAATAACCTTACAAAAGAATTTAACCTACAATTAACCTTACAGCCCCGACAGTACGGCGGTAATTAGCACTAAGTCGTAATCGTGTGCTTCCTGGATCCGTGGTTTGTGTGTAGACTCGTTTTGTTTGATTGTTGTTTTTCTTAGGTTTACTGGTGCTGATGAGAGTTATCGTAGACAGCACCAGTAAATGTAACTACGTAACTGTATAAAACCAGACTAAAGTAGGTTTATCTTAGTATCCACAGTCGCATTACCCAATCAAATTGATACCGCTTTTTCACAAATTCGAGTCCTTGGCGAGCCCATTATTCATTCAAATTGGGCTAAACCTGTTTCTATGGGACTAAGAAGTATCTAGCAGTTTTGCTATCAAGATTGGGATATTTTTCATGTTTTTTTTACAACGACAATTTTCACAAAGCTGGAGGGGAATTTTAGATAATAGACCAAGCCTGAGAGAGGTATTTTCATGATGATTTTATTGTAGGTTTCATCAGCCATTTTAAAACTGTAAAAAAAAAAAATATACGTTGTTGAAAAATCTTAGTGGTAAATAGATCCCTTGAAATTGGACCCGTCAAGAGCTCGAATTTGCGAAAAGGGGTAAAAAAAATTACAGTGCTGTAGATCCCGGCCACGTGCTAGCGGCTGCTACCACGCGCCACCACCCGCGCATAGGCCACACAGCCTACTGGTGGCAGATGCCAACCTATCACTCCTACGAAGGTTCGGGCCAAAAGTTTGGAACATTTGACGGGTGGGTAAGACTGTGTGAAGTACGAAGTCTGCGCACTGTGAGGCACTGCTTTCCAGCGGGTAAGACGCCTAAGGAAAAATTACTACCCACTAAAGTTTAGTGACCTTAGCACTAGGATCTAGCGAGCAGGCCACTAATAGTCCTAAATCAACACAGTCCAAGTTGATTATTTAATCACGCACTGGCCAAAAGCCCTGCGTTTGATGTTCCAAACTTTTAGCCCGAACCTTCGTACTCTAGAGGTTATTAACCTAGACCTTAGGTCAGTTTAGAACTTTAGATCCTATTACTAAATACAACATCACCAAGTCTACAGATATCCAACCAAGGCCACGGATTAGTAGACAAGTAAACCGCGAAGCACAGTGCTTTGTATATTCCTACTAGTCATTCCTAGCTGCATCCCACTCAACACAGAGATAGTCATCAGGGACAACGTTTATGCCAACAATAACTCATAATATTGATTCAATGACTCTCTCAAGCCCCATACTAGAAAGTAAAGCTAAATCGTCCCATCGATTCCCGTTCCATGACCACCAGGGCAGCCAACACATCTCCTTCCTATCCTTGCCCGCACGCCCGAAAAAAAGTCTCGTGGAAGCTTAGCCGGTAACAACGCAGCGGAAGCTCTGGAATCCCGGGCCATAGTTGGACGCGCAGTTGTCTCCAGGCGAGATAGCTACATCCTGAGCACCGTTGCAGTTGGCATCCGTATAGAAGATGCATTCGCAGACGGAGTGGTCGCAGTTGGCGATGTTTGCGCTGTTAGTGCCGCTGTACTGGTACTGGTAACAGCTGCCATCGATGGGCACGTTGGGGGGCGAAGTGTTGTATTGAGTGCAGCCTCCGTCCGTGTAGTAGTTGACCTGGACAGCGGCGGCAGCCGTGGCGAGGGAGACAACAGCAGTAAATTTCATTTTGAATAAGATGTTTTGATCGAGTACGATGTAGGTTAGTTGGCACCGGGTGGCACAGCTGATGTAGTGTTGTTTGAATGAGAGTGTTGCGTGTCGGTGATTTCTTCATGACTGGGCTGGCTGGTTAGGACATTTTATACTCACGTCTTCTAGTAGGGATTGGTAACTCTCGCTAGAGACGAGTCTACATACCTCACGACACACACATGCACCCATTCGCACATTCATTCACATATTCCGTATCAGCATATTCATTTATTTGCATAATGGGCTCGTATTTGCTGACCATGAACTATCGCCAATATGTAACCTAGGATGTTTTCAATGGGCAAATCGTATAGCTTAGTCACACCACGTCTCAATATAACGAAACTAGGATCAGTAAGCGATACGCGATCCTACCGTCAGCTGAGCGTTCATATTAGCGACTTATTCCATTCCGACCTCTATGCACCCTCCAAGATCGCTAATCCCTAGTCACCAGATTCTCAAATTATCTTGGCCTAATGATGGCGCCATCAATGGACGTTGCAATGCAGCCATCATATGTTGTCATCGTGGATGGCTAATAGCCGTTCATGTCCCTAACCTTTCCTTCATCTACGAAGCTGACTCATGGTGGCATGCATTGAAACTCGGTGCACGTACGACAACTTCTCGCCTGTCAAGTCTAGCCCGATGCTAAAATTGCATCGATGACAACTCCGGGCGAAGAGGAATAAACGCCATGGTCGAAATGACTACATCTAGGCATGATATTCCACACACTTCCTAGTGTATAAGTGCCTAGTGCGGTAATGACCTGGGTACCTAGTCACGTAGCCTAAAAACGACTATGCCTGAGGCTAACACCACATATAATGTTCCGGGAAGGGAGTATTTAGCAACGATGTTAGATTGCAAGTTTAAGTATTATCATGAATATCTCTACATTGCTACTTTAGGGCAGTTCTGTAAGCATTTTGTGTAAAGCTATGTAATCCGGACTGCCTAGCCCCGTGACTGCGTCCCATCCTTTAACAGCCCTGAAAGCTGGGTCGGCGCCACAGCCAAAATTATGCCCAGTAGTCACATCGTTGAATATTTCCGGGTTTGCATACAAGATAGGATTAATGAATCCAACCGGGGGCTTTCTCGCACGACGCCTATCCTCGTTGACCATGGCGACCATCGAAGCAAAGACTACGGCAGAAGCAGAAGTTCCGTGTATAGACTTTAGCTCTCCATCAACTACTGTGAGATACGAAGATGCTATGATAGACAGGTCAGGAAACCCACGCATGTTTGGGGGACCGTTAGTGTCACCGAGATACCCGGACCTCACGAGAGAGGATATATGTTCCTGTTCGCGAGAGAGGTATGCTTCAACAGCCTCCTTTTGATAGTTTGGCATGGGCATAGTATTGCTAAATCCTCCACCGGAAGAGAGCTTTCCCCCGCTCCTCAACTCCATGTTGAATGCAATCTCGTTGGTCCGTGGTGTTGATACATTGGTGGTACTAGCCGAATTATTACCAGGTTTTATCGGGAACTGCGTTCCTCCCACCGAAGTCACCCATGGACAGCCAGAGGGCCACTGGGGACTGAACATACCAGTAGTGTAATTCGAATCTTGCTTAGTCCCCTTGTCTATGCACGTCCCCGGGGCAGTGCCGCTCTGTGTGCCAGTGTCGCCGCTTGCTGCTATGACAGTGACACCCATTAGTCCCAGTTTGAGGAACTCGAGACATTGGCGCTGGAGGTATTCTGGTGGAAAATCAACTTCCGGCCAGGCATAAGATATAGATACAACCTTTGGAGGTGATAAAGTACCGCAATCAGTTGACTTGTTGTATCCTCCAGGTTGATCATCAGGGAAAATGGGATCGATGCTTGGATCCAGTGCTCCACAGTAGTAGACATCGAATGCTGCGAGCATGTCGTTTAAATCTCCAAGGAGATACTTGTCGCCAACTTGGAGGTTGACCACGGTTGCATTGGTCAATGCCATAGCATATTCGAAGTCTAGATCTGACTCGAGATTGAATGGTGATATCTTGTAATCAGTTTGAGTGTAGCCTCCGTCTATGGCCTGGAGGATTGGCCGCTGCCCCTTGAGTCCAGGTTGAAATCGCTCAAAAAACTGGTCCAAATCATCTGGTAGCCATGCAGTCCATGCAGTCTCGTAGATACCCAGTGAGCTAACATGGGGAGGAGAGGGTGCGGGCGGGATATTGTAAAGGCTGCGTAGACACTTGGGGGAACTGTATGTATCGCAATCGAAATCTCGTATTTCCTTAGATTTCTCTTTTCTCAGCTCTCGCCCCGCTAGACCATGATATTTTGGGGACCAGGAAAAACGTTTCCTTAGATTGTGAGCAGACTTGTAGACCAGAGAAACTACATCGACGTGAGGTTTCAGGTCGTCAGGAATTTGTAAAGGCTCGCACTTGATGGTCTGAGTGCTCGTGTTTTCAAGAAAGCGTAAACATCTCGTTTTGAATAACGTCTCTACGTTTCCGATGGTTAATTTGATCATAAGGTTCCCTCGGATATGAGAGACATCCAACGGGGTTGTCCAAGTGGTAAAAGAATACAGCCATTTTTGTACTGCTTCTAGGGATTGTGTCTCTGGTCTAAAGGCTTCGGCAACCTGTTGCGCGGTCCAATACTTTCCATATGCTGGAGAAGTCGGATCCGAGAGCTCTAAGAACGATGAAGTAATTGATTCAATATCTGGTGTGGTAATGAATAGTTGGACAACAACTTCTGAGTTATCTTTCACTGGGATGTTGCTAGGACTGGTTATTGGACCCCCTTTCAGCCCCTGAATCAAGGGAGCTAAAAGCGCAGAAAAGACAAAGAAAGAACTGTACGCCATAGTGAGTCTTGTCATAGGGAACGCACATAGATTCATTGCGGCCCAGCATGGCGTTTTGAGCGCTCTTCACTTGAGTTATTCTTCATCTCCCTATAGTATCCCAGTGTTGTACTTTTGATTACTATAAATAACAAGCCTGTCGAATTCTCTGTAATGTGAGAGAATTTGGCGACAAGGCCCTTGTCTATAATTCGTCTTACAGCATGACTATTCTAGCCACCCAATAATGTTTAACTATGAGATGATATATCCTATACCGATTTGGTCGAGTGGCATTACTCGGCACTAACCTTGCTTACATTGTTGGCAGACCAATCGTTTCAAGTGAAATGGCAATGCTGAATCTTGGCAAGCTCATACAGGTCAGTCGACTTACTGAGCACTCAATCGTACCATACCCCGAAAGTGAATTTATTGGATTGAATAGCGTCCGGTCGAACTATATCAGTATAATTTGGTAGGAGCTTAATAACGTTCGGCGGTGTGTGGTGATGCGGTTGTAAATAGTTTCTCTAAATGAGACGTAATACAATCGTGAGGTAGCATTGACAATCTCCTTATTAATTGAAAAACATTTAAACAAGTAAGCCATGTATGCAATTATCAACCGTTAGGCGTTGTCTTCCTTGCCGGCAAGAGAAACCCGGATTCTTAGACGCTTTCTGGTGTTCCCTCAATATAAATACGGACCATGAACCCAACGATTCGAACACCAAGTGCTCGAAAATCCTACAATCGAAAGCACCACACTCATACCTTTTCATTGATATATCGCCAATATGAAGACTTTTGCTATTCTCTTTGCTCTTGCCTCGGGGCTTGCACTGGCCGCCCCCGTCGTCGAACGAGATGAAAAATCACTTCAAAGCCGAGTAAGTAGCTAAACTTGTGGCAAGAAAATCGACATATTGTTCAAGCTAATGTGACCATCTATAGGGATACGCCGCGGTTCGTCTTACATCTAATCAACAACATATATATTAACAACAGTTGGCTAATGCTTTCACCAGCTTTTTTGCGCTGGCTTGTGTGCTCCGCTGATTGAGACTCCGCCTGCATATGCTGCTTGTGTTACTGCTTGTCTCGCTACAGGAAACGATGGTGGCGAGGTATTTGACGCTAGAGACTTCATCGAGAAGTACGAAGAGGAATAGACTGTGTGTGCATGATGGACCGAGTAGGATAGGGGGGTGAGACGCTATTATGGCTTTTGCCGGTTGACTTAGTATACTGAACCTTTTGGTGGTCAACTATTAGTACAACAATCCACCATTCAACAAGGTTTTATTTCCACAGTTTCCAATTATTTTTCCGATCAAGGCCGTAAATAAGGTAGTAAATGTGCCTCGTAGTATAAAGTATATTGATAGGACGATTTGACCACGTTTCAGTTGTATCGTTAACCTAATGTAGGTACCTAAGTAATTAAGTACTCATTATTTAGTCATATAAATCTACGAAATCTTTATAATAAACTAGGTTATGTCACAATCCTGAAAACTAAGCCTCGAAAGAAGTGTGACGAACCTATACTTAGGCTTAGTAAGTATAGCTTCATAAGGGGGTCTTGATTTTAAGGTAACAGTAATCGTAGAGGTCAAGTGTAAT
>MU386072.1:0-22360 GCA_022497145.1 Rostrohypoxylon terebratum
TGATTACACTTGACCTCTACGATTACTGTTACCTTAAAATCAAGACCCCCTTATGAAGCTATACTTACTAAGCCTAAGTATAGGTTCGTCACACGTGCCAGCTAATACCCAAATTTGGATGACAAATGAAGGAATCACTTCCAGCGCCCTCGTCAAAGCCGAGGATCCCGATTTCGGGAATTCAGTTATCAAAGAGCTAGGATCCCAAACTGGTTCGAATCCAACGCTAGGCATACAACCAGTCGCTACTCAAGTCGAAACTCCGGTATTGGCGGACACAAATACTATTCAAATCGACTGTAAGAAATTGTATGTCTCCTGGCCAAAACCCACTCAATCAGTTGTGCTTTACTACAAACGAGTAGAGAGTGCTAAACGCGTGAGAGAGAAGTGGGATAATGGAACATATAAAATCTTCAAAAAAACAGTTCCGTGCGGTATGGTAATGTTTGACAAAGGAACGATGATACCACTGAAGGCGTGGACCATAAGATTAAATGGAGTTCCGATAACCGCAACTGAATTCGATGTCCAGCAATCGATTCGTTATCACCCAGATAAACCAGATGGGATTTACATGGCAGATCCCACTTACAGTGCCAAGACCGAGGAGTTCTCTAGCATGATCAGACCTCTATTCACTCAGATCGGCGTGGTTGAATCATGGGAGCTTGTCCCCGATACTATTGGAGATCACATGAAAGCCAGTGTAAGATTCCGAAACGAAGAAGATGCCGGAGAGGCCGCACGAAGACTGAATATGGTAGATCTGCCTTTTCACAGATTGTCATTGTCAAAGCTCGCCGTACAATTAGTCTACACGGCAAAGTTCAAGGTCGCTGAAAATATTTTTCAGGGTATCCAACCCCAACTCACTAGTGAAGTGACGCGTTGGAAGACTTCTGATTTGCGTTTCATAACGTTGGAAAACTCAAATCCAACTAGATGGTATCGTGTGTTGAAGATTGAAGGCGGGGCAGCAAAGGATGTCGCTGATTCCATCAACACCATTACTGAGATAATCTCGGGGGTGGTAGCTCGTGAATGCTCCTCGGCACTTTGGCATCCTGAGTTCCGCAAGAACGGACCCCTCTCCAGACAACTGGAGATGTTAGGAACAGGGAGTAAAGTAGTAATTGTCCGAGATAGGGCTAAGCTACAAGTTCGACTATATGGACCACGAGAAAAATGCGAGAAGGTTCAACAAGACGTGATCGACCTGTTGAAACATGAGAGGCAGAAAGGATCGATTTCAAAAGAGACGAGTGCCTCAACCCGAAACTCGCGGGATTGCTGTGTCTGCTGGAGTGAGGCGGAGAACCCAATCCAGACTCAGTGCGCCCACATTTATTGTGCAGATTGTTTTGAAAATATGTGCACGTCTGCCACGACGAAGGAGACGTTCGCAAAGATATGCTGCGTTGGTGAGGCAGGAACTTGCTTGAAAACTCTGAGCCTATCGGAACTACAAGAGCACCTGTTGTCAATAGCATTCGAAGAGCTCCTTGGACGATCTCTCACTTCGTATATTCGACACCATCCTTTAGCTCTTCGATATTGTCCATCTGTAGACTGCGGATATATTTATCGGGTAACCGAGACTCGCAACATGCGAACTTGCCCTCGATGTCTTGTGCCAGTCTGCACAGCCTGTCATTCACAACATGGAAACATGACTTGTGCGGACTGGGAGGATATTTCTACAGGAAGGCTTGTGGCATTCGAAAGACTTAAGATCCAGATCGGGATTAAGGACTGCCCCAAGTGCAGGACTCCACTTGAAAAGACAGAAGGCTGCAATCATATGATATGTCAGTGTGGCGCCCACATCTGCTGGGTCTGTTTGGGGGTCTTCGAGGAATCGGACCTTTGCTACGAATACATGCTAAGGGAACACAACGGAATCGGACTCGGACTGGAGGAGTTCGAAGAGATGGATGATTGAAAGGGTGAGGCTTCCGTGCTACACCTTGCGCCCCCCCCCGCCCCCCCCCTATATTTCCATAGTACAGAAGAATGCAGAAACAAATGATATATAAAATCGGCGTAAGTTAAGGATTTTGATTAAATGTACAACCTGTCTATCGATGATGGAAACATGGAGGATTGATAATAAGCTCGGTGATGAAAGTACATTCAGGTAAGTACTCCATTATTTTCCAAGATGTACCCACAGAGGAATATCCTCAACTCAAATGATAGCATGGTAAGAAAACTGAGTAATGTACGTACATACCCTGAAAAAATATTTTATCAAAGTCGAAGTAACAATCGCTTTGACTCCACACTCTCCTGACCATTCCACCATTTAGATATTGGTGTTATGGTTACAGATGTATGCGCCCTTGCTTGGGTCACTGAGTGTAGGGGGATTGGTATCTGCTTTCCCCCAGACCCAGTTGGCTATGGCAATATCAGCACACATTACATACTGAGGAATAATCGCAACAGGCAAACTTACAATTGATAAGAGATCCGGGCTGGACCAGGCTGTCCCAAGGCCAGATGAACCAATCGTTTGAGCGGAACTCGGCTTGTTTATCAGCGGGGTCGGCGGTGTCGATAGAGGTCTTGCGCGTGTTGAAGATGGCGTGGTAGAAGGCGCCAACAAAAACCTTCGCGTAGTCTCTGTTTTGCGCACCGTTGCTGGATTGGTCCGATTTACTATGGATGGCGTTAGGACTGGATATAGATGTATAGGGAGGACCGAGCTACGTACCCGTTGAAGGTGTTCTGGATGTCTTTCCACTCCTTCACATCGTAACCGCCGTGCTGGCCGAACATGAGGTGAGTACGCTCCCAGTTATTGTTACTATCGCCCTTCCAGACCACAGTGACGCCCTCCTAGTTGCTCTTGTGTCCGGAGTCGTGCTTGAAGTAGATGCCGTAGGTAACGCGAAACTCGTGGGCTTTACACTGGTTGATGGTGTAGTATACCGGGAACGGGTTTCCTTGGAGCGGGCCTCCCTCCTTGGGACTTAGCCACTTACCCGGGTCAGCCCCTATTAAGGTACCTCCAATCCCCGTTATCTGGGTCGTTGCCGTTGACTTGTTGCCCGTTGATCTGTGCCGACTCGGGGTAACACGGCTTGTAACCGTGAGGGCGGCCAAAGTGGAACATCGGAACTGCGGCCATTGCGGCCTTATGGCCCTTTCCGAACCCATCATCCACGGTGGGTTAGATTGCTTATAGAGTGTGAGGCGCGATGGACTTACCGTCGTGGAACCAATTTCCCGGGATCTTGGTGGTTGCGAGGGCCGACCCGATTAGGGTGACGACACCGAAGATTGAAGAAAAAAGCTTCATTTCGGGGCAGAACGATTGTTTGCGAAACTATCAGGCAAAGAGAGCCAAAGAAGGTTGATACTTCAAAGTGGTTAGGTATGATGATGATCTGAAAAATGCTGGAAGACCAAGCTGGCAACAGCCTTCTTATACCCAGCTCATTGAAAGAGTGAACCCACTTTCTTTCGGCGGATACGGATTCACTCTTTCTGCGAGTTTCCTGATTCGATTGCCGAAGTCCGAGTTCGAGCACCGTGAACATTGCTGAGCTCAGCTTCAGCTTACCTAGCCGGTTGCAAAGCTTTAACTATTATCTAATTCTGCGAATTAAGCAACCTATAATTCCTACCATTTCAGAACCACAATGATGGGTACTAACCCAATTACTCATCTATAAATACGACATCGCGAAGGTGTTACGGAATGGCCGTCCATTTTTGGTTGGGAATCGCCACCCGAACTCGACCTAGTCTTCGATTTCTACTACATGCTGATGCGTCAGCAACTTGAACATCCGTCAAAGATATTTTACGATTGGCTCACATAGAGTTCTGTTTACTCTATACGACATCTAAGAAACACGCCACCCGGAGGTCCTTCAATACTAAGATGCGACGCCATTGTATAGGCACTTTAGTCTCTTAGAATTACCCCTTAAGAGAGAACGGTATCCAAACTCCAGGAATTTATTCCCCGCGACCATTCCAGCTTCTTCAGTGTACCAAGCACTATGTCGTTATTACTGCTCTCCAAATGGGAGTACTGTAGACTTCCGTATGGGTCATGGCAGCAACTAGACGTGTATCAATTGTAGAGTGGATGTCACGTCCACAGGACGTCAACAATATCACTATCACTACTTTACTGATTGACTGAATATGGGTGTGGGTGACTATGCTCTTGGTGGGAGACTTTGGTGCAGCATCAAGTTTAAAGGTATACGTTTAGCTTGAAGAATAGCACCGCAAATTTTTCTCGTAAGTACTGTCCGAGAAAGTATAATGTAGCAAATTACCTACCACGAAATATAGGTTGCGAAAATTTTTGATCTCATGATTGGTCGCCTTCATCTGAGTCGACATTCGGTGTCGGGAAATAAGGTGAGTTTCCCTAGGAAGAAAAGGTTCGCGTTAGTCCTGCTGTATTTCCGTACCTATCGATTCTATACGTTGTCCCAACATTCTGAGGCACTTCACCCAATGGTAGGAGGTACCTATATAGGTACTTATGTGAAGGCATTATGTTGGGTGAGTTTTACTGTTGGTGCAAGTTCGATATGCCAAGCATTGCCCTTCGCCCACACAATGAATACTAGGCGGACAGACTGTGATACCCCTACCACACCGCACATTTAGAAGCTGTTATCATACACTGCTGTATTTGCATTCAGAATCAGATGGTATTTTCACTTTGCCCATCTACTTACCTGATCTTAGTGTATACGTGAGCGGGATCATACAGGCCATCATACCATAGGTTAATCCACCGTTACGCGCACATACCGGGTGTGGACCACCCATTTTCCCATATAAAACAACCAAAACCCAACAATTATAATTAATTCAGAAGAATACTTAAAAGTATAAGACCAGTTATATTCGAGTTATTACTACTAGAATAACGTATAATAAAATTTCCAAGCGTTCAAGTATTTTCCTTAATTAATAAAAAACCCAAAACTTTACACTAACAGATTTTAGTGTAGATTACTAGCGAATCTGTTAAGGGCAATAACTCTCTTTATACCATACCTGGAAACTTGTTTCTAGATTCATAAGACTGATAAAAGTTAGAGGTACCTTTCTGGAGTATTTGAAGTTTTGAAGTAATTTTCTGAATTTCTTATAACGAAAGGTAGTTTTTGGGCTGTAATTTTATATGATAAAAATTACCCACAAAATTTTATTCTTTTATAAATAATTAGAAAAATTAGGTAGCCTTAAGCCGACTTGTAGAAAGTAACCTTATATTAATTAGAATCGAATACACTTAGTTTGAATGTAATAGCTGTTGAATGAGTTGAGAAATAAACCGAATCAGCCTTACTAGTATTTTATATGTAAAGTTTAAAATACAAGGTTTCTCAGTTTTTATAAATTCTAAAAAATACTTGAGCACGTGTTGATTTTCTCCCTAGCTAAACTCAAGTAGCAGAATTCATACAATTAAACAGAATTGTTCTAGATATTTTATTTATTTAATTATAAATATCGTGTTTTGGTGGTTTTGTATGGGAAATGGGTGGTCCGCGCTAGGGGTGCTCACGTAACGGTGGATCGACTTACTTAATGAATAATTGTTTCATGGCAAAGGTCTAAGACGGCATCATGACCAAAGTATACGCCGCAAAGATGAGAAGGTAATAGCATCCAGTCAGCCGCTATATTTTACTGTTCTTCCGGCCTGAATTTTCCAATGCCAACCATACCAACCAGTTGATTCTATTTTTTTCTTAGTGTCAAATGTATTCCAACGGTTTGAACTGAGTTCTATTCATAGGCAGACGAATTCATCGAGGCCGCGACCCATATGGCTGTGGTGCACAACGTGATGATACGGGCCCTTAATGCCATCTATCTACAAGCTCCGCACATCCGTCCGGAACAGGAGAAATCCTTCCTGCAGTTTGCGGAGTTCTGGTATAAAGCGGTTGAGCACCATCATAGAACGGAGGAAGAGTATTTCTTCCCCATTCTTGAGAAAATGACCGGAACAAAGGATGTCATGTAAGAGAATATCAAACAGCATGATGCTTTCCAGGGTGGACTGAGACAGTGTGTGGATTATGTACGCCGCTGTTTATCAGGGGAAGAGAAGTACAGCGGAAGCAAGCTTTTAGAAGTTATAGATAGCTTCGGATACGTTCTATGGGAGCATCTCAGGGACGAGATACCAACCTTCGTTGATTTGAGGAGATACGGAAAGAAGTTGAATGGATTCTTTCCTAGGTTGACCTCAGAGGCTGGGAAAACTCAACAGGAACTGGGCATTTTTGCTGGTGCCGTGTTCCTCCTAGTAACTCACGATGTGGAATATGAAGATGGCATTCATATCGGCTTTCCACCTATCCCGGCAGTTATCAAATGGGGTCTGATAAATGTGGCGTGGTGGGTTCATCGCGATTGGTGGGAGTTCGCACCGTGTGATTGCTATGGGAAGATGAAGCCGTTAAGGATAGCAGCATCATAGGACTGACAACTTGGTCGATTAGGGTTAGGGTTGGGGTTAGGGTTGTGGAATTGGGTCAGAGAATTGACCTCTAACTAACCTATGTACTTGTTGTTGGCGATTGTTGATGAGAATTTTCTCTTGCGTAGATATCTTTTACTCAAAATTGGTCACCTCGTATCACACATGCTAGTACTCTGTCATCATATCAACTGAGACTCAACAGATTGAACCCTGATGACAACCCTACCCCTAACCCTAGGAATTGAACCCTAGGGTAAGGGTTATCAGCACCTCAGGGTTAAGGGTTGAATCCTGATTACATCATCTTTACTCATGGTCCGTGCGTGGGCAGCTGACAAAGTGTTGTCGGTCTGCTGGCGTGCCCCACCACAGAGGTACCTTACTTTGGCAATAAGGCTGCAGAAAAAAAGTTGAAGGTAATTTTGGGACCCACTTAGAAGCTTCCCATTTCCTATTCCCAAAATCGAAGTTGCAAGTGTTTGTGCCCCTCGACAAGGACGATTCTTCACAGAGCACCAGGCACTCTCGCAATAGCTACGATATACCCAGGTCAATATGTCTGCTGCACAGCTTCTGAATCCAAAAGCCGAGTCCCGGGTACGTCTAACAACCCTGTTTCATCACGAACTCATGATATTGACTTTTAGGCAAGCGGCGGGGTGAAGCTCTCCGAGTCAACATCAGCGCTGGTGAAGGCCTGCAAGATGTTCTCAAGTCCAACCTGGGTCCTCTTGGAACCATTAAGATGTGCGTAAAATACCAAGAAAAGTTATTCTATGTTTGAAGTAGTCGCTAATCTACATTAGGCTTGTCGATGGCTCTGGACAGGTACGAACCTCGAACCCCACGATACGGTGTGATGCATGCGATTCCGAACTGACCCCTGCCCGATAGATCAAACTAACAAAAGACGGAAACGTTCTACTCCGAGAGATGCAAATACAGAACCCGACCGCTGTCATGATCGCACGAGCTGCCACAGCACAAGACGATATTTGTGGTGATGGCACAACATCAGTTGTTCTCCTAGTGGGGGAGCTTCTAAAGCAAGCCGACAGGTACATCTCAGAGGGTCTGCACCCTCGCATTATAACGGAAGGATTCGAGATTGCAAAGGCCGAATCTCTCAAGGTATAATCACCGTACTAGTTAAAGGAAGCTTGTGTTCTAACTTGCTGTAGTTCTTGGACTCCTTTAAGCTACCGAAAGAAGTCGATAGGGAACTGCTCTTGTCTGTCGCCCGAACGTCGTTATCCACCAAACTCAACTCTAGTCTCGCTCAGAAGTTGACTCCCGATATCGTCGATGCCGCCCTAGCTATCTACCAAGCCCCCGCGAAACCTGACCTGCACATGGTGGAGATCATGAAGATGCAGCACCGCACCGCCTCAGATACCCAACTCATCCGCGGCTTGGCGCTGGACCACGGGGCCCGACACCCCGACATGCCCAAGAGAGTAGAGAATGCATTCATCTTGACAATGAACGTCAGTCTAGAGTACGAAAAGTCGGAAATCAACTCCGGCTTCTTTTACTCTAGCGCCGATCAACGCGAGAAGCTAGTAGAAAGTGAGCGCCGATTTGTCGATGCCAAGTTGAAGAAGATCGTGGATCTCAAGAAGGAGGTCTGTGGAAACGACCCTAAGAAGGGCTTTGTCGTCGTCAATCAGAAGGGTATCGACCCACTTTCCCTCGACGTGTTGGCTAAGAACGGTATCTTTGCTCTGCGGAGAGCCAAGAGGAGAAACATGGAGAGACTACAACTCATCTGCGGTGGTGTCGCGCAAAACAGTGTGGAGGACTTGTCCCCGGATGTGCTTGGTTGGGCTGGCTTAGTGTACGAGCAGCAATTGGGTGAGGAGAAGTATACCTTCATCGAGGACGTGAAGGATCCCAAGTCTGTGACGTTGATGATCAAGGGCCCGAATGCCCACACGATCACCCAGATTACAGATGCTGTTCGAGACGGTCTACGAAGTGTATATAACATGATTGTGGACAAGAGCGTGGTTCCGGGTGGTGGTGCTTACCAAGTTGCTTGCGCGGCTCACCTAAAGAGTGATGCTTTCAAGAAGACTGTCAAGGGTAAGGCTAAGTGGGGTGTCGACGCATTCGCGGATGCGCTTTTGATTATTCCCAAGACCCTCGCCGCCAACGCCGGTCATGACATTCAGGATGCACGTAAGTTATCCACTCTATTTCTATCTACCTATTCCTACTTATACTAACCTTACTACAGTTGCTTCGCTCCAGGATGAACACGCAGATGGCAACGTGGTGGGTCTAGACCTAATTTCGGGTCAACCTATGGACCCCACATTGGAGGGTGTGTACGATTCTTTCAGAGTGTTGAGAAACTGCGTGGCTTCCTCGTCGAGTATCGCGTCGAATCTCTTGCTCTGCGACGAGATGCTCAAGGCGCGCCAGATGGGACGGCAAGGTGGCCCGGGACCTGGCATGGATGGTCCTGAAGAGTAAAGGAAAGAAGTCAATGTGTGACCACGGCTAGTCAATACCACTGTACGTTAGACGCAGAAAATTGCGTCGTTAATAGAAGTGGATGGGATGATCCGTGAATCTATCAGTCTGTGAGGGGTCATTAGTACGATCTAACATAGGATATGGCTTTTACAATTGTGAGTGTCGATGTACGACTCATAAAATGACCCAGATTTGTAAGTCGCCATAAAGCGAGCGCATGCGAAATAGAGCACTTCATGACTTGGAAGTATATTTACATAAGGTTGTTAAGCTCGCTACGGAGAAAAGCACCGGTTCATCACAAAACACCAAAAATTACGGCTCAGCACCCACGATGCATTTTTCAGTTATCTTGATCAATTACGCAGATATAATAATCTAAAAATTGCGGTAGTGCTGAAATACTTCAATTCTATTGGTGGAAAGCATGCGCTTAATAGCGCCTTGAAAATTAAGGTACGCAGTACCTTGGACTTAGGTACTAGGAGGTATTGACGAGGTTCACTTAATTTCGACTCAGCTCGACAACTACATCGCCACTACCCTTCAACGGGACCCGCCAACCCAGGCGCTCGCTTTTCGCGTCCGGGTTCGAGACGCTATACGTTACCGTCTCATCATTCGTCTCAACCCATACTACAGCACCTGCGGCTTTCGCCGAGCCGGCAGATTGCGTCAACGTAACAGAAACAGCACCAGAAGAGCCGTTGTAGGTAAAACTGCGTACGCTGCCCGCGTCGATAGTAACCGTCAGACCTAAAGGCCCGATGAAGAAGCGCCGGGTCACAGGTCCGTTCGTCTGCACCGCGACTTTCTTCCCCCCGTCTTCCGTGGAAAGCACGCCGCCGTACGCGAGTAGCCCAAAGGTCTCGTGCTGCGCGACGTACGTCCCAGAGCCGAGGATCAGACCTAGGAAGCCTGGACCGTAGTCCCCGCTGTACCCGTCCCACTTGAGGGTATCCGGGAACGAGTGGAAGGACGCGGAGGCGAACCCGGCGGCGTTGATGTTGGATAGAGGACCGCTGGTCCCACCGTACCCTACTTGGAGTAGGTACGTGTCGGAGGGGTCGCTGCGGAAGGCGGAGAGCAGGACGAGCGCGTTGAGGCCGGAGCCGTAGTGGTGGATTTGTCGCTCGATGCGCTGGAGTTTTCCTCCGTAGCTGTGGGGGTATGTGAGTCTAGGAGTGCAAGAGGGGGGGCAAGAGAGGTACGAAAAGGGAGACTCACATATTATCCCAATATCTGCGTGCGTTACCATTCCAGCCCCAATGAGGGACAGTTGGAGTGTATCCTAAGACGCTGTTTACCGTCTTGGTTGTCGTATTGGTGAAACCGAAGTACCTTTTCAAAGTCATGTTAGAATCTTTCTCATACAATGAGACCGAAGAACCACTTACTTTGACCAGTAATAAACACCCTCCTGACCCGTAGAGTCCCAGGCTTGCTCACTTCCATAGGGAACCGCCTCTCCATCCCATTCCACAGCCCGAGATCTCATGGACTGAGTTAATGTGTTAGCTTGGGATGTCAAGCCCTCCCGCGTCAAATCGGCAAGAATCTCTCCAAAAACTGTTTCGCCCATAAGTCCGAGCCGATTGTACCCAACATCAGACTGCATTCCCCGTACCACGGTACTATACGATTGGTTGAGATACCAATTCCAATCATGGCTCTTAACAATCTCGGGATAAGCTCGCGCAACACGGTATAACGACCAATATGCCGCTGCAACATGCACGTAATCGTACGCACGATCGATCGCATACGAGTCGCTCTCATCCCAGCTCCACCAATTCGCCCAGTCGATGCTGGGGCTATACGTGTATTTCACGGCGGAAGGTTGGTAGTAGAAGATGCTCTTGCGCACGGCGAAATCAGACGTCTGGATTGTGCCCCAAAGAACCTCATCAATGAACGTCTCGAGCTTGGCTATTTCATCAGCATCGGGTTGGATCGCTTGTTTGGCAACTGTAGCGAGGTAGGCGCCGACGCCGCCCTCGTCGCTCAGACCCGAGATCCAGACTCGCGGATCTTGTGTCACGATGGACTGGGCCTCATAGTCATACGTCATGATCGAAGGCGCGCGACCAAACGGGTCCGACGAATCGTTGAACCAAGCCTCAGTTGTGAAGAACTGACCCATATCAGCCAAGGTCTCATCCGCGGCCTTCGTCACGTAATAATGGACTGTCTGCGTCTTCCCATCCTCGTAGTCGATTGTAAGCCGCGAGCGGCCCCAGAAAGTAGGTGACGGCGTTATCCCATATGAGTTCTCCGAGAGCTGGCTGAAGGCTAGTGACTCAACGGGATCGCTCGAGAATGATATCGCGCTAGAGTTGGCTTGCAGGAAGAGTTGCGCTGTCGCCCCGCGCGGGATGATGTAACCTGGGACGCCGATGGCTACTGGGGTACCGGTCTTTTGCACTGTGGCGTCGATGTCGCGAACACCACCCTTGGCTACCGAGAAGCGCACACCGAATTGGAAGATTTGGCCTGGCTGAAGGGTCTTGAATGAAGGTGTGTTCCAGGGCTGCACACTTGCCCATTCGTTTTCGGCCCAAGCTCGGGTTAGGACTTGCCATTCGTAGAACCCTTCAAATGTCTGACTGCCGTAAGCGGTGGCTGCGTACGATGGCTCATTGAGGTTGCGGTACGCTTCTAGCGGAGTATCTCCCAGAGGTGTGACGACGAGAGCTGCGCCGGTGCCGCTTATAGGGCTTACACGGATGAACCCCGCGTGCATGCCGACATATGGGTCGGATAGAGAGCACAGACGCTGTGTGTCAGTCGCGGCACGGTTTGTGAAGATGCTGTTGAACTCTGCCGGAAATCCAAGGCTTCCTATCTCAACGGGAGATTTTCCCGTATTTCCAATTGTGAAGCGGAGACCTAAATCTCCCGAGATGTCAAGCCATTCGCGCGTCACGTTCAAGGGACCCAAGGTCGGAAGAGTTGGCTCTAAGTCCGAGGCAGCCAGAACACCAGCGCCGGGCTTGACAGATGATACGGCCTTCCGAGCGGTGGAAGAGTCGCCGTCCGTCCAATTTCCACTGCTGCCTTCGCGATACCGAAATGTAATGTCGCCCCAATGATATTGGCCATTGCCGGCTCGGTCCGATATCAAGTCAAAGGGCAAAAAATCAAATGTGTCGCCAGCCGGAGTTAGCGAAACGAGGACTTGCGCGTCGCTTACAATCTTGGCGTTAAAATTTGACGTTTTAATGATGGTATAACCGTTTTTGGTCCCTAGATCGTCATTTTGACATGCGATACCCCAAATGAATGAGGAAAGTATCCAAATGCAGCTAAAGACCGATTTCCCGTGGCGAGACATGACACATCGGTGTTCAAACTTCAGATAAACATCATCAATCAACTCAGGTACGCGAGAAGATGAGGATCTTGGGACGCAAATAGCCAGATCTCTACTTTGTAATTAAATGCCATCTGGCCCATCGTGCCGGGTACTCATGGCCATTCAAATTTATTAGTCGTATCGTCGCATCGTAACATCGTCCGTCACCCTGATCTGGCGTCGCATTCTAGCCGCCGCGGACCTGGTGGGATCGACACCACGCTGCGGGGTATCATTGAAGCGATAGATGGGAAATCTTGAGCTCTTATACCCGGCATGCCTAGTGTGGTACTTTTCATATCGAAGCTGGCTAGCTTCCCCTTTTGGCCATCGAATCTTCAGACATTGGTGGATCTTGTTGATGGAAAAGGGAGCAGTCAAGATCAAGATATGGACTATGTGAGTAGTAACTATCTTGATATCTGTAAACAGTGATGAATTAAAGAAGAATATCGGCTGATTGAATAGACCTCCTTATACGTAATCTCGGACAAGATCGGGGTACTCCGTCATATCCTCCGTCATGTAGCCGCCCTATCCCCTTGAGAGTCATATTCAGCTTTGTGGGGGCTTGCTTACAGACTATTGTTATACAATAGGATACAGACGATAGCTAAACTGACGTCATTTGGTTATACCCGAGCATGATGTCCGAATTGTTTTACTTAGTAATTTGGTGAGTACCTTAGGTTACTAACCTACTTTGCATCTTTATAAGCTCCTCTCTATTAAATATCTCAACTCAGCTAATCCTACCTAATATCATACAATTCATTATCAGACACAGAAAATATGGCATTTGTCTCACTAGATCCCAGCGACCTCTTCGGTGTTAAGGGGCTTGTCGTCGTTATTACCGGAGGAGGAAGCGGTATTTCAGCTGCTATGACATTATCATGGACCCTGACTAATTGGGACATGTAGGTATTGGTCTAATGATGACCAAGGCTCTAGAGAGCAATGGCGCGATTGTCTACATTATGGGTCGTCGCAAAGAGGTTCTAGATGAAGCCGCAAACACCGCTGTAAGATCCGCTTGGTGACCCAACTGAAGATACGCTACTAATACTGAAATGCGAGGCATATAGAAACACGGAAACATCCGTGTAATCCAGGGTGATGTCCTGAATAGGGCTGATCTTGAGCGGGCTGTTGCAGAGATCAAATCGACCGTGGGCTATGTCAATGTCGTTATCGCTAACTCTGGCATAGCAAACTTCAATGCTCCAGGAATGCTGGCTGAAACAGATCTCACCAAGTTCCGAAATCTGCTGCTTGGATTAGATCCCGCTGAGATGACGAAGACCTTCGCAGTGAACACCACTGGAGTCTTTAACACCATAGTCGCCTTCTTGGAGCTTCTTGACGCCGGGAATAAATGTGGCCTGAAACAGAGGAGCCAGGTAATCGCTACAGGAAGCATGGGGGCTTATTCAAGAATGCCATATTCTGGCTATGCGTACGGACCTTCCAAGGCCGCCGTTACCCAGATGATGAAGCAATTTGCAACCAGCTTCGTACCCTTCAATATTCGATCCAACATTTTAGCTCCTGGATGTAAGCCTCGTCCGATTGCCAAGATAGTTGACCAGTATATTGACATACATACAGTTTACCCGAGTGATATGACAGGATCAGCGCAATCGAGGATTAAGGACAAGACATTCGTGCCCGAACAACGGTTCGGAGACATAGAAGACATGTCTGGTGCGATCTTATTTATGGTCAGCAAGGCGGGCGCCTACCTCAACGGAAACGTGCTGGTAACTGACGGTGGCCGCTTGAGCATCATGCCCTCCACTTATTAGTCGGTGATCAACTTGGTTGGTAGATTTAGCATGTCAACTAGATCAGCCTAAGTAGCACATATCTTCAATTGCACACATATTAAGGCCTCTACAAAACCGTCAGCCACTCGGAATTTCTAACCAAGCAGCAAGCTTCTCACCCTCCCTAGGTACAAATCTTGCTCGCCATCCCCGAGGAGTTCCAACAAACGAAATCCCCTGCAGCCCCTTGATCGGGTCAATTGCGTCAATTGTTTCACCTTCCGACGGCAAGATACGAAAATGCGCAATCAGGTGCAGAAAGACGGTATACAACGCCTTATGGGCTAGATGCGACGCTACACACATACGTCCACCGATCCCGAACGCGTATTGGTGGGCGTGCGGATTGGAAGCTTTTGGCAGCCACCGCTCAGGGGCAAATACGTCCGGTTCGGAAAAGAGCTCTGGATCTAAAGTGGGCAAATTAGGTTTACAAGAACGATCAGATTTTGACTGGAGTTTTTCGGCGCTTTGATGAAACTTACCTCGATTGCATGCCCAAGAGTTCAAAAACACGACTGTGTTCGCGGGGATAGTGGCATTTCCCCACGCCACGTCCGTGTACGTGGCTTTCGGGAGAGCAAGTTTTAGAACTACGTAGTAGCGCGATATCTCCTTCGTTAACGCGTCAATGTACTCAATTTTGGTAGACGCGTATTCGTCAGATGGTTGTTCGAGTATGCCCGCGTCGCGTATAGCAGAATATGCCTTTCCTTGTATATCAGGCCGATGAGCGAGAAGCAGACATGCCCAAGCGAGCGTAGGCTGGTTAGAATCCGCGCCCTAAATCTATGTGTGAGCAAACAATGGGATTCAAAAATGAGATGAGGAAAAACTTACTGCCATCATGCTTAAGCTAACGCTTATAAGTTCCTCCCTCGTTAATGTCGCCGACTCCGGATCTCGCATCACCGCGCCCTGAATACACGGCTTATCATCGCCTCTCTGCACTTCATCTTTCAACTTCTCGAGAAGTACGTTATTGTACTCCAACCGTCTGCGCCCAATATCCGCGGCATGGTCCTTGGGCTGACCACTCAAGCCGATGAACTCAGCAACTGGCTCCCAATACCGGAGCAGCGGGATATAGTTCGCGTAGTTTTTCCCAACATCGCGCAGCTTCGAGATCTCGCTCTCGACATATATAATCTCCGACAACAACGGGTCATCAGTCAGCGACTTGATGTTCGACACCCGGGTCCCGTAGTTCAGCGTCAGGCTCAGATTCAGCGCGAACCGTCTGACGGCGGGCCGGAAGTCGATCTCGATAGCGCCGTCCCGGCACGCGAGATATAGGTCCCTAAGGAACTCGCGAGCCTCAAGATTTAGGATCGGCGCGTAGGACTCTACGCGCGTGCGATTTAATGCCCCCGCGGCGAGCTTCCGCCGTCGCTTGCAGCTGTCGTCCCAGGGAGAGGTGCCGATTGATGTGACGGCCTTGCTGACTTTCTTATGGAAGATGTAGAATGTGGGCCGTGAGTTCATCGCGTGGCTTTGGCCTAGGAAGAGCTGTTTCGCCGCTTGTGTTGAGTTTATGACGACTGCGGTGGTGTTGCCAAGTTGGATCTGGAAGACGGGACCGTATTTGAAAGACCATTTCCGATATGTTTCGGCGGGGATGACATCACGATTCTACTGGAAGGTCAGCAATGTTTACGATGCGATATGAAGAGTCCAAGACTTGGACTCTGAGTACATACCTGGAAGAGATTACCAACGATAGGCCATCCACGAGGGCCGGGAAGGTTCTTTATCCTACTACGGTACCGGACGATCTCATTCTGGGCGAGATAAACAAGAAGTCCTACAACTAGAATAGATACGACATATTTGGAAGATTTCAGCAGGTAGGTGATTGATGCTTCTATTCCTGACATCTTAGAGCGGACAGACTATTCATCGACAGCGCGGTTCAAAGCTCCAAACAGAAGAATAGAATGAGATAGTGGCCATCATATCTTGAGAGACAAACCCCTCTTGAGGGGTAATATCTTGCCAATGTCTCGAGTTTAAGAGCGACGTCGCAGTGCTACACTCACGGGATAGTCGTTCTTGGAGTTGACTTGCGCACTGCAACCCCACAATCACGACATCCCAAACATCCACCATTGCCCTCCCAATGATAACATTCCGGATCCTCGGAATCTATCATCGCAGTGATTCCCTAAATATTGCTCTTAGAAACCTCGGCGTTCATATTGGCTAAGAACTTAATAGTGCATATGCATATAAGTTAGCGAAGGGTCCCCTTCGGATCCGACATCCCGACCGGCTGGAAGCGAAGCACCGGCAAAGTATGGGGCGCCGAAACTAGGACCGCTAGTGTCTTTCATTTATAAGACGGAAATAATAAATACTTAAACTTGACTGGCTAACGCCATCAAAAACTACGATGACGATTGTTTTAGTATTTGACCCTAGAGATCCTCCAGGAAACACACATGTTTACCACGTGGAAGATGATTTTACTCTTATCGAATCTAGAGAGTTACAGGAAGCAGATGTACTAGTATCCATCCCATTTCGATCCAACATCTTTCCTCTATTATCCTATACGCCCTTGACCGGTGGCTCGTATATTCGCTCGTTGACCTGGAACATATGTGGCTTGTCCTTTGCGCCAGCCGCGATCGCTTTCTCCCTGCTACCTCTCAACATCCACGGGGAATCTTTGAGGCCTTTATTCCACACCCTCCCTTCGTATTCCTCCTCTACCGGGCGTTCTCCGGTAGCTTGGATCTCGCGAGCTGCTTTCTCAATATTGGACCAAACGCGGAGAATATTCAGTCCTGCAAACAACCTGATCTGTTCATCTGTAGCACCCCGTTCCATCATTAATTGAACGAGATCCGGAAACTTGGACACGTCCTCTAACCCGATTGGCGTGTACGGAGTCCCGGAGAAGTCGCTACCCACACCGACACAGTCCCAACCACAGACCTCTGCAATGTGGAAGATGTGGTCCACAACATCATGTATAGTCGCCTGCTCGGGATCCGTCATCCTAAGGAAACGGTTGACGAACACTGCCATCACAATGCCACCGTTGCGCTTGACTGTCCGTAACACATCGTCGGGTACGTTCCGAAGATGTGGTGTCACGCTGTAAGCGCCCGAGTGCGAAAATATGACCGGTGCTCGTGCCACACTCAACACATCTCGCATAGTCTGATGGGAGACGTGAGACAAATCTACCATCATACCTAGCCGGTTCATCTCTTTGATCGCCTCGTATCCCAATTTAAACAATCCCCCATCCTGAGACCCAGTAGTCGCTACTGTAAAAGCAGACGTCCCAAATGCCGTATCGCAATTATGCGTGAGTGTAATGTACCGCGCGCCAAGGTCATACATCTGCCGTATGCTAGCGATGCTCCCACCAACTTGATGGCTGCCTTCAATGCCAATCATACTTGCAATACGACCTGACTTGAAGGCTTGCTGGGCGCAAGCTGACGTTTCGCAATACTGGAGATGCTCGGGGTGTTCGTTTATGAATCTCTTGGTAACATCGATCTGTTCCAACGTATCTCTCACGATCCACTTACAAGACGCAAATTAGATCGTTGAGGTTCGATAACGGGGAAATATCACTTACAGAAGGGTCCTCGAAATGCTCTTGGTGAGTATCACATTCCACATATACACTCCAAAACTGGCCGCCCACCATTCCAGCTTCCATTCTCTGGATGTCCGTGTGTCCAAGAAGCCTTTTCGTGAGATCGAGCTCCCCGCCGTAGATGCGGTTATGCAATTCTATGCGCAATTGCCAAGGTAGATCATTGTGTCCATCGATCAAACTAGGAATATCACTTAGCAAGACTCTTAGCAATCAAAATAGTAAGTTGGTACGTACGGAGATGTGCTGAGCACCCTTCGACTGCGCTCAGCGTAGTTTGTGGGATCGACTTGTGATTGACCAGGCCATAATACCGCGAAAGGGCTGAGGAGAAGCGCAACCCCAGCAGCAACAATAGGGTATCGAAACTTAGATAGAACTCCAACGTTTTGTACCTGGTGGCGTACAATGATAGATCTATCAGGTGTTCCTGCGTTAACGGATTGGGCAGAAGGGACCTGCTCGTCGCTAGGCGATGACACGCTCTCTGGGGTAGAGTGAGGTTCAGCCATGGTGGCCAAGGCTCAGATGTACCTACTGTGTAGGAGCTAGAACCAGAAGCTTTTTCCAGGAACTGGATATCTCAATTGGATTTGACCTTTAAGCTCTGCGGTCGAGCAATACCCCCGGCCGAGGTAGGGGTTAATCCATAGAGGGTATTGAGGAACGTCATGGGGGTGAGTACCCGGACCCCACAGTAGCATCCGCTCGGTTCTCTAGTCCCGATCCCGGAGGGTATAGTTCAATTGCGTGCTTCTCATGCCTGACACTAGAAATTAGGAAGTATCACACCATCAAGTAAACAGAGAGTATCATAAATTTCCACGTGCAAGATTTTACTTGAGAAAGTTGGCGTGGAATTAGTGTACGAGTAGGAAGTCACAAATCAAGCGTACCCCTTAAGGTATGGTCTCCGCACTATTGGGTGGGTAACTCGGACCAAATATTATCGAAAGGAGTTACTGTGCTAAAAATCATCAAAGACACGATAATTGACTTTAGACTCTATCAGATTCCTCGCTCCCTTCAAAGGTTAAGCTTAAACTTCCAGCAGGCGGAGACGGAAGAGCAAACATCTCACTGTCAACCCTTGTAAACCCCTCTAGTGTCATCAGCGTGTTACACATTGACACACGAAATGTCCGCATCTTTTCCCGGAATCCTTTGGGCTGAGGTCTATATACTTGTATAGCTTCTCTATTGATCGTGTCGGATTCTATCTGAGTGAACAGGCAGCGAAACGAGATCAAGCAAGCGACGATGAACGCTAGATAGGGAACAGAATCAGCTCTGAATGGGGGTTCGGGGAAAACCAACGATAACTTACATATAATATATTCGATACAAAACCAGAACCATAACCATGCCACGTTCACCGGTTTCGTGTCAGGCTGGTCGACAGGTACATATGCACCGCTGAAAATGCTACCACGCACTATAGTAACAAGAACAGTGAATACAACCAGAGAGAATAGAGCCGTAAGAACGAGTTTCTTCCTAACATCGATACGGACGTTCCATAGAACATAGATGGGAAATCCTATAACTATGCCGCCTAGTTAGCGTCTATGGTTGTTCAAACTTTCTCAAAACGCTGTCAGGGTAAAACAAACTCATCGCATCTCCGACTGCGTCCAATAAGCACGAAATGATGGAGTTCAGGTTGGCAAAGATCCTGTTACCGCGACCCTTGCAGACCAGAATAATACTGTCGACTGGCGCCAATAAACACCCAAAGGGGATGATAGCAATCGCTGCCACACCAGAGATAATGTTGAAGATCAAGACTATCCACCAAAAGACGCGGTACTTGGTAACTCTCTCACCAAGTCGCGAAAGGAATATCAAGAAGCTGAATTTTATCAACCATATCCCTATATAATTCATCATCATCAAAGCGACGTGTCCGTGTAGTCCTTTGACGAGACCCTCGAGGAATTCCATCATTATCACCTCATTCCCTATGCGTACTTCCTCGATGTTATAGCAGTACTGGACCAGCACCTGGAGTATGATAGCAGTTGCGATGAGGATGATCAATGATAGTAACATGAAGTAGTCTTCGAAAAGGAGACGTCGGAAACAGACGGTTCGGATCACCAATCGACAGCTGAATGCAAGGATGCATAATGAAACTCCGGTCCAGATAATGGCCTTTTTACACAGTTGTTAGCGCTAGCAGATATTACTTAAATTGAAGAATAGTTGACTTTCACGAGAGATTGAGACAGGATTGACCTACATGGTAAGCGACATGTGGGATTAACGGCGGGATTGTTACTCTATGGACCAGGACTTTTGCGAAAGACAGTTGATCACGGACGTGTAAAGCCATCGTCGATTCAGTCTTTACTGTTTGAAAGTAAAGTCTCTTGATCAAGGTCATGGCTTCAAGTATTCTACGAGCCTCGGAAAACCAAGTACTCTAAGAAAATACTGGGTCAGACCATGTATTATTGTGATGAAATATACCACCTTGAACTTGGCCATGGCGGACAATCAGTCGAACAAGAACGTAGCACATATTTGGTAGCAACATCTCAATCAAAGGGTAGGACTTTGAGTTTATATATTGGAGCGGGGTTTGCGAAAAAGCATATGCATGTTGGTATATAAAATAGCAAGATAGGACCTTTCCTGTGTTGAATCCTAGGGTAACCACGGTTGGAAAATCATCTAATTGGTGAACGATAGCCGCAGGATGTTGTACGTGGAAGCTCAATAAATCCGAGATTGCAGTCTGCAAGGCGAGAAACATTGATCTTAGAGAGGCACAGTACGTTGCGGAAGTTGTGCCACCCCTTTATTTATATTGACGGGGACGTCGGCTATATGTTCTTTCGTAGGTGAGAATCTACATGAAAAGGGGGGGTGGATTAGGTAATGAATGTATCTTTAAATTGAATATCGCTGACTCCGTACATATCTCCTAATATTATGCTCTTAGAGAAGGATCCCTCAAAAAGGACTATGCCGTAAGCAGCTATGTCAGTCCATCTTATGTAATCACATCTTACATAAGTTAGATTGTGCTTTGTAATCAATCTCAGATCCACATGTCAACGAGGCGTCGTCGGCATCTTAGGCATCTTAGGCATCTTGGCTGCCTCAATTTAAGCCCAATTTCTTACCATACCTCATCTAATTCTATGGCATGCATACGAAATCAGGAATTCCTTAAAAATGCTGGAGTGCATATACTGCGATGAGCCTCACGACTGCGAATGTTACGTCAAGAGGGGTCTGAATAACTTCGAAATTAACCCCAAGCTGTGTGAGAAATGCCAGGACTGGAACGATCTCATACATCTTATTTACTGCAAACAATATGAATATTTGAGCATTGATTCAAGTTTCTTCAACATCCCGAAGCACATCATCACAATCTTACTACGAAACCGCCACTTTCTGCTTGAGAGGATTCATTGTCCAGTTGCACGTCTAAAAAAGCGGAAGAAGCCTCCAATAAAAGCTCCGACATTTCACACGCTAGACTCTACATCACTAGGGTCATGTTTAATGTGCACTTTTCTCAAAGAAGTTCTTTCGGATGTGACCAAAGGACTTCAGGATGTGAAAGTGGCTCTATGGTATCCTTTTCTCCGAGGGTCGAAACATGGCCGGTTACAAGAGGAATGCTTACTTCCGGTATGCATGTCATATGTCACACAATCTGATCCTACAACTGTTCAATATAAGGCCATGGACATCGAGATGATACTATATTATGAAGAATGGTGTTACAGGCTGAAGGATATCACCAGATGGAATAGGACATTAATAAATACGGAATCTATCATGAAATGGTTGGAGGACTGCAAAAAGGATCACCGCGATGATTGCAACAGGGTCGTCGGACAAGATAAACTACCACCAGGGTTTCGAGTAATTGATACGCTTTCGTGGAATATCGTCGAATGCCAGGACCCAATCACTTATGTGGCACTGAGTTACGTTTGGGCTGAAGCAACCCTAGCCTCTGGTGAAGTACCACAAACCCCGTTTCAGCTTTTGCCATCCAATGTTCAAGATCTTAAGCGAGAAGGTTCCTTAAGAGAGAAAAGTGGCGAGCTGCCAGCCGTCATTACTGATGCTATTCAACTATGTGTTAATATTGGTATTCGCTACCTTTGGGTGGACCGTTTCTGCATTATACAGGGAGACACTGATCCGTCGCAATTGACTCAAATCAATTCCATGGACGTCATCTACCGGAAGGCTGATCTAACAATCATTGCACTAAGAGGGTCATCGGGTTTACCGGGTGTCTCATTTAGGCCACGATGCTTGTCGCCGTTTGAAGCAGCAACCGACGAACACATAAATGCAGAATGGGAAATCAAGTTAGATTTGGATCCAGGAATAAAGCCTCCGAAGTTAGGAAGCATTGTTGATCTTTCAAGATGGAAAACTAGGGGCTGGACATACCAGGAATTGATCTTGTCAAGGAGACATCTTGTCACACGGGGACTGGATGCCAAGATACAGTTGGCAGCCAGGTCTCATACAGGTCAGGCAGGAATCCTGCAAAGAGGTTATCATCACTTATTATTGGAAGCTGTTGACCAGATGAACAAGATTGAACCAAACCCAACACA
>MU386073.1:0-21920 GCA_022497145.1 Rostrohypoxylon terebratum
AAAGGAAAAAGGCGGTGTTTTTCAACGCGTTCGTGTCGCGATTTTGAAGTGGATCGCACCTGGTATGTGCGCATACTGGTATGTTGGCTTATACTGAGCCTCACTGGCGTGTATTACAATACGGATATCGACGATGAGCATATCTTGGCGTTCTAATACATGCAATCGACGGATCAATGGGACATCAACATGAATGATCTTGACAAAACTTAATATTCATTTAACATCGATCTCGTTTTGAATCATTACAACTTTATATATATTATCAATGAGAGTTATTATCTCATTATTTTGTTCTCAAAAGGAGTGACCATTATTTCTTTTCCGATCTTGTCCAATTGGATAACTTTTTGGTATATATAACATTAACAATGGAGAATATCCTCTTTACGCCTGTCCGAGTTTTGATGCGTGAGCATCTGACCTTCTATGGAATTCTGTCAATTGGGTGTTTTCGGTTGGGGGAAATGATGTATAGGTACCTCGTATACTCGTTGTAATTATCCGTAACTCCGTAACTCGTCTATACAGGTCTGCCACCACTCAATCTGGCACTACCGTTCATATAATCAGATCCTAGAGATGTGTTTGTAGACGTCGCGCGAGACGGCGATCGTCGAGCCGTGGAAACGAACGCTGGAAGTCGGTATTGGTCTAATTTGCTGGCACTTTTGAATGAAAAGGGCCAGACGAATCTCGATGATCCGTTTGATGGATTTGAGGAATCAGAGGATGTGGAATGGGGCATTTTCTGATATTTCGTTGAAAATTGAGCGGAGAGTGGAAAGAAGTATATATACCTATAAAAGAAGCGAAGATTTATTTTTGACTAATTGTTCGCTCCGAACATGAAGCCGAGAAAAGGTTCTGAGGGGGAAAATCATAATTGACAGGGACCAAAATGCGATTATATATTTGGACCATCGGCCGTTCATTTCACGTCATGTCATCCCCAACGGAGGGGGCAATTGTCAGGTGGCATCGAGCACTGGCGAAGCGCCAATCTTACCAATATATCACGCTGACGAGCATCGCAAAGTCGATATCATTCGACGATGTAGGTATCAGAGCATCGATCGCAGGGGTCTGATAGATTCTTGATATATCATTGGCTATCAGAGAAATTATGAAATTTTTGAAAAGAAAATCTGAATTTTCCGCAGCAACGCCACTAGAACAGTGCAGTCCCGACCTTAGCCCCCAAAATTGAGCCAATTGTTATATGCCACATCCCTTCTGGCCTCTTGAAGAACAGACTCTCGCATATGCGGTGCGGCCCGTGGTAGCATCATATGCGGGAAAAAGAGCGGAGAGTAAGAAGAAAGAAGCAAAATGAAGATATTAAACCTATAGCCTACCTATAGCCTGCCGATTCTATACATGAAGGCATGCTAGTAGAAGTCTGTAAGATGTAAGGCGTATTAGGGGGTGTGCGAATGCTGACCCTGAGGCTCTGAGGAAGATGAGACCTCGAAAAAAGGATGGAAATTGGTATAATGATTGGATTCTCAAGTAGTTCTCTAGTTTTCATCTAGATTCGTAGAAACGGAAGGCCCCCCAACTCGACAGTTCCATTGACATCATGGAGTCCTACCCAGTGGGGTTTTACACTGTCACCATCCTAGCTGCCTGTAAAGTTTTCTTAATTGCACTCGAAATATTCTTCGGTACTCGAAAGCAGCCAAAAGCCTTTCGTCTCATTATCTTCGGTTGCATTTCTGCATTTCTAGCCCTCATCCTTGGTGGTGTGTCATTCAAGGGGTTATCAATAAGGGCGGACGAAAAGTCTCAGCAGTGCGAAAATGCAGATGCTGATATCGTCGGAGATGGGGTCCGAGCGGCTGCTTGGACGCAGGTTGGCATACTATTTTTTATAACATTTACAGGAATCTTTCACTTTTATAAGACTGCAGTAAAGGAAATAGGGGGAGGCTTGATCGTCACTCACGTGTCTTTGGCTATCGCCCTTCTGGTCCCGTTGGCCCGCCACGAGTTATCTCCCATCGATGCGATTCTAGGATCCTTGATTCTAGATGCTCAAGGAAATTCACTTTCTATCCAATTGGTGACAAAGGAGACACTAGCCGCTCGGTGGCAGGTGGCCGTCGCTTTAATCTCTCAACTTCTTGGGTTACTCATAGAGGGCATACTTGTCGGCTTTTTTACCAACAATCGACTCCCAACCAAGAATTGCAATTGCTTTTCGGTCTTCTGGTGGACATGGTTCAGCAATTGCCCACCAGTCTCGCGAGGGCATGTTGAGCCCTATTGGATTTATTTCGGATACCGTTTCATAAATATAATTCACGGATCTTACTTCGCCATCACCCGCACATCAACATACGACGATGCAGAGAAGTGGGATAGGGAGAACCCTTGCGACCCTTGCGATAACTGCCGTACCGGAGAAGCAACCATTCGCTGCAAATGTCACCCTTGCGCAGCTTGTTTGTATTGCAAAGTGTGTCAGAGGAGGGCTCGCTGTCATCCGCATCAGCCTGTTCCTCCAGAACAAAGTTCTTCTAACAATGCCATAGTTCTATGGAATATGCACACATGTACAACTTGTCATAGGTGTAAAAAGTGCGGACACAGCGATCTCGATTCAGGCACCTCGGTACTCCTATCTGGCGAAAGGTTCTCCGAAAAAACGATGACTGTCGGCTCAAACTTTCTGGAAAACAGTGTTTTGGCACTCATAAGCATGGTTTCACTGGAAGTGACGATGAATATGAATAAGGTGCAAAAGACGTCTCCATTGTATGCCGTTGGACAAGTCACATCCTTGGTTATCGCCGTTGGAACCACCGCCCGAGCCCTCTGGGTCTTCCTGTATATGTTTGATTCGAAATCTCGTAAGTATCTACTCTAAAGGAAGCTGGTTGTTTGGAGTTACTGATGACTGAACTAGACTCTGCATATATTACGTGAACCCGGTTGGTGTTATACATTCAAGCCGAACAAATGTACATCCCAGGATCAGCAGAAATAATAAGAGAGAATTGGAAATCATCTATGAAATAATAGCGGGACACGATTTCTACAAGAAAATATGGCATCACGAAGCTCATGACAACCATGGAACCTGCCTGGAGCAGAAGAATAGATACCCAAAGTGTACCCTGAATTATGAGATATATATTTCGCAGCATACACAATAACAACCTACAGAACAAGTTCATCACCTGGAGTTATCGTACGTCGTCGGCGCCTCTCTGGTGGGGAAGCTCCGAGGTAACACCCACCAATAACCTATCAAGCGTTCACATTCCCACGTCACAGCCCCGATCCCCTTAACCACCAACCAGCTCACCATAAGCGTGTGTAGCCGTCTACCCACACCCCCCTCTAAAAGTGTAGGTTTTTCGCTCACCCTCCTCCACAGCACGGTCTCGTTGACGAGCTTCACTCTGTCCCCTTCCCCAATAAGATCAAACCCCACGTTTAGCGCCCCAGTCACAACAGGGCCTTTCCATCCCGGTGGCGGCGATACTACAGTTACACAAAATTCAGTAATTGCCTCAAAGGGCTGAGGGGGTGGCCCAAGAACAAGAAACTGGATCTAGATGATGTAAAAAGGGGTAACCTACAGCCCAACACAGCCCTCCCCTCTCTCCTGCCCCTGACGACGTAGACCCCGCACACCCGATCGCCGACCCTAAATCTACACCCCTTGAGATACCGCGCCTCAAAAGTCCTCCTGTACCCATCCGGATCCGACAACCCAGACCCCATGTACGACATGATTAGGGCTTGTGGCGTCCAAGCAAAAGCGCACATCGTAGCGCTTAAGTAATCCTCCAGCAGACCCTGACCCTGTCCCTGTCCCGCATCACCCTTCGCGACGACCTCCATCCGGAGACTAGTGACAGGGACAGGAAGCGAAGTAACACATTCCCTCGCAACGACAAACTGGTCCCTCTCATCCAGCACATCCTCTGGTAGCAAATCCCTCTCGCCCCCAAAAACACTCCCCGGCGGCGAAACCCCCGCCTCAACAACCGTCTTCCTCGCCAGCTCACTGCCCAAGTACGCCAGATAAGCCGCTGGCAGTGCGGCCGGGGCCAGCGCCACGAGCACGCGGATGGCGGAAGCCCCCATTGCCTGGTGGCCGAGTACTAATAAGCCGAGCGGCCCAATCAAGCGGCTCAGCGCGAGTCTCACGTAATGCACGATCGGATGCGACGTAAGATCGGCAGGTGCCGAAACCAGGTTGAGTGAAGATGTGGAAATTGGAAAAAGAAAAAAAAGGACGTGGAAATGCGGCTGTGATATCTTTCAGCTGGAGCTTATTAAAGGCAGATATTAGCTAGGCGCTCAGATAACTGCCTTGGATAAACTGGGACGTCGTATTTCGTGGTCAGCTAAGCCAAGCCCAGCCCAAAAAATGGCGATGCAGAGTAATTACCTCATCATCCGTTACTCAGCCCTAAGAAGCTAACGGACACCACGGAAATGCTAACATACATCAAGCCTAGCGATTCAGATCACGGGTCACATATAGCACCATCCAAGTTCACTAATTTAGTGTATTCACAGTTAAGACAGATTATAAACAAGGGGAATATCGAGAACATCGAGCACAGCATGGTGCAGTAACCAGCAAAATAACACCTTCCTTAAAACTCCCAATCGCAATGCACCTAATGTCTTTTTATCAACAACGAAGCAACCGAAAACTCATGTAAGTGCGGTCACTATTACCGCAGAACTAGTAAGCGACTATACCTCAGCATGGTCCAGGGTCTGAAGTGGGACATAACCCTCATCCTTCCGTGACTGTCTGCCAAGTACAGCACCTGCAATGTCCTGAGCCCGGGTGACGATACTGTCAAAGCCCCAGCCACGGCCGCGCTTCTTGATCCCACCCTTATCGGCGAGGAGAGCCTCTTCCATCCACTGAGGCCGCTTCCAGAACTTGAGGAGTAGTGAGCTAACTACGACGCTGACACTGCTGCAAGCCATAGCAGCGCCGGCAGCCATAGGGTGAAGATGCCAGCCAAGAGGAAGGAACATTCCCATGGCAAAAGGAAGACCGACAACGTTGTAGAGGCATGCCCAGGTAAGGTTGAGCTTGATACGGAGGAAGATGGTTCGTGCTAGGTGGAGGGCGGCGGGAATATCCATGAGATCATTAGGTCGCATTAAGACGACGTCAGCTGCTTCCATAGCAACGTCTGTACCGCTAGACATAGCGATACCAACATCGGCAGTAGCTAGAGCAGGCGAATCATTGATACCATCACCAACCATAGCGACACATTCACCCCGTTCTTGTATTTCCCGGACGATTTCTTGCTTTTGGTCTGGTGACACGCTAGCGTAGACGTTGTCGTGTGAGATGCCAACGGACGAAGCAACAGCCAACGCAGTCGACAGTTGGTCACCAGTAACAATGGCGGTCTTGATTCCCATGCGGTGCAATACTGTAATCGCTGCTGCTGCTCCTTCCTTGATCGTGTCCGATAGACATAAATGACCAGCGTATTTGCCATCGATAGCTATAAAAACGTTCGTTGTTCCGGCAGAAGTAGCCTTTGACTTGTTCGCCTTCAAGTTAATCTCCTCCGAAGCCTCTACTGCGTCCTCAGGAACATCGACCTTGCTCTCCCGCAAGAAGCGGACACTGCCCACGAGCACTTCATAGCGGGTACGTTCGGCACTAGAAGCGGGCTCAACACGCGCACTGATACCTCGGCCTACAACGGCATTGAAGTTGCCAACGCTACCATCGATAGCTGCTTCCGCATCCAAACCCAGGTCATTGCGCGCTGCTGCCAAAATCGCTTTACCAACTGGGTGTTCGCTTCCCATTTCGGCGAGACCCACAATTGACCACCAAAGACGTCGTCGCCATTCGTTGTCTTTCCACATGGATGGCATGTCGATGTTTGCAACGCTCATTTTGCCGTACGTAAGCGTTCCCGTTTTATCAAGCACGACTTGAGTGATTTTGGTCGCAGTTTCCAAAGCTGCACCGCCCTTGACGAGAATACCATTTTCTGCGCCTATTCCCGTACCAACCATCACAGCGGTAGGGGTTGCAAGGCCAAGAGCGCATGGGCAGGCGAACACAATTACGGAAATGCAGAGTTTAACGCAGACCATCAACTTGCCACCACTTTCCTCCGATAAGAAAATCTTGGGCGGGTTTTTGAGAGCATGGCTTAGTACCATCCAGGTGACGAATGTGAGGAAACCAAGAACCAAAATCATGGGAACAAAGTAGCCGGCAATCGTATCGGCTAGGCGCTGAATAGGAGCTCTGGTGGTCTGAGCATCCTGTACAAGCTTGACAATCTGGCTTAGTTGAGTATCTCGTCCTGCTCTGGTGACGCGGAAATCAACTCGGCCATGCCCGTTAACGGTTCCACCAATCACATTGCTACCCTTCTTCTTCTGGACTGGAATAGCCTCGCCAGTGACCATGCTTTCATCTACGTAAGTCTCGCCTCGCATGATGGTTCCGTCGGCAGGGATCTTATCGCCGGGACGAATGATCACGATATCCCCGACTGATATGAGTTCGGTGGGGATGATCTTCTCTTCGGCAGCGTTGCCTTCCTGAGCTTGTGTGTCCGACTTTATGGCTTCTTTGGTTGCGTCCCAGTTTTCAGCCGCTTTTTCGGCGGCGATCGGATCGGCGTAAATGGTAGCCATGGATGGGGCTAGTGACATAAGTCGCGATAGGGCCTTGGAAGTTTGACCCTTCGCACGGTTTTCTAAGAATCGGCCGAGGGTGATGAAAGTAATCAGCATTGTGCTGGTATCAAAAATGGTATTGGGTCGGGTGTGCGGTGGGAATAGAAAGGAGACAATCATCGCGAAAACGCTAAAGAAAAATGCAGCAGAAGTTCCTAGAACGACGAGGACGTCCATGGTCGGAGACTTGTGTTTGATGGACTTATAGGCAGAAACGTAAAATCGTTTGCCAATGCCAAACTGTATGGGTATCGTGAGAACTAAGCAAATGACGTCGCCTAAGAAGAGACCAGGAAGCAGTTCTAAGCGGCCAAAATCTAAGAAAGGAATTGCCATAGGGAAGATCATGCCGATGAAGAATACCGGAATCGCAAACGACAACGAGACTTGGAAGGCTCTTCTCCATTCTTGGATCTCTCTCGTCTTTGCCAGCGATTCTAGCTGTGCATTGTTATCATCGTTGTCGGCAACTAAGGCATTGAATTTCATCTTTTCAACCTCTTCAACGAGCACTCGAAGACCTGTTACTCCTGGTTGATGGGAAACCGTGAGTCTAGATGTGGCCATGTTCAACTTCGCAGAGTTGACACCGGGAAGAGCGAGCAGCGCTTCCTCGATAGTTTTGGCGGCTGTAGCATCAGGATTTCCGTATATCTTCAGTTGTGAGGTGGTAGCCGATCCAGAACGGTCTGTTGTGTCGGCGACCGATGAGATAATCTCGGCACCAAATCCACTGTCCTCAATGGCCTCTGCTATTTTCTCTGTAGTAACTTTCGTTGTGTCATGAGTGATGACAGCTCGTTCTGCCAACAAGCTGATGTTAAACCGCACGATACCTTCGAGACTAGTTACAGCTCTTTCAACGGCTGAGGTACAGGCTCCACATGTCATACCCTCGATAGCAACAGTAGTTGTGGCGGTAGTTGGTTTCGTTTCTGCACTCTCCGCGCCGTTTTTGACAGATTTAGATTCCTCACTAGAAACTAAGGTTGCGCCGAATCCTCGATCCTCAATTATCTCTATAATCTGGTCGGTTGGCAATAAGGTCACATCGTGTTCCACAACGGCTCTCTCGGAAAGTAGCGATATGCTGAAATGCTTAACACCAGACACATCCTTGAAACCACCCTCAATGGCCGAGGTACACGCTCCGCAGGTCATGCCTTCAACGGCGATCGTTGTGACGGTAGTTGAAGGGCCATTGCCGTCGTCTGTGGTCGCTACTCTTGGCGTGGGTAGGGGGGAAGGTAAGTCTGTTGATACAACCTCTGCCTCAAATCCGCGATCTTCGATGATTTCCTGTATCTTGTCGGCGGATATTCGCTGAGGATCGTGCATTACCACCGCTCGTTCCATCACTAGACTGACAGACGCACTGCCAATTCCGTCAACACCCTTGAAGCCCGCTTCGATGGATGAAGTACAAGCACCGCAGCTATATCAATGTATTAGAATTATGATACGAGTAAAATGCGAAGGGTAGAGTGATAAAAATCATACGTCATGCCACCAACTATCAAAGTGGTAGTAGCCCATTGTGGAGGTGTCGGACTTTGGAGAGAAGAACCGGAGGGTCCTCGGGGAGGGACTTTGATATTTCCCGGTGCCATATTTGATGAGGACGAGCGTGATTGGTTAGTATTTCGATAGAGTTTACGAAAAGGCAAAACCGGCGTTGCGAAAACGTTCTCTCGTTTGGGGTTGTAAGCTGCTTATATGACGAACGGCATTATCTGAGCATAGGTATTGGAGACGGAACAAAAGATAAAAGAGTGATTCGACGTGTAAAAGTGACGAGAGGTAGTAGAATAGAACACGTCAAAAATGACCAGACTCCGGCTCCAGGCGGGTAGTAGGTGAGATATATTAAAACAGTTGTAAATTTGCACGTATGGTGTGTAATTTGTAGCCTTGGAGAGGGAATTGGTAAGTTGACGCAAGTTGACGAGGAAGGAATTCGAGAACAAAAAGGTAGGACGATGCGATTCTGTTCTAGGGTCGGTAGGGGGTTTGTAAGCTAACGGGGGTGAGAGAAGCGCCGCTAAGTACTTATCAGGTGTAAGGTACAACACTAGTGGAACGACCTAGGACGAATCGGGTGTTTTAGGAATTTTTAGGTGTTTTTAGTCACATATTACGACTGTGTAAACGTCACGGACCAACTGTACGCCACATAAGGCCTAGGTGCTGAACCGGGCACTAACCTGGACACAATTTGTGCTTTGACCGAGCTGACGTTGCACTGCTGGATAGGAGTAAATACAGTGCGGCGCATAATTTCAGGGATCCAATAGACTGTGGTTTCAAGCTTGGCATCAATTGCTTAAGGTCGCCTAAGGACGAAACATGCCACAACTACCACAACCTTACTATTACATAGGTACCTTCTAAACCCGGCAACTAAAGCGATCTTCGACAACCTTGCATCTCGTACTTACTTAGTACCTAGTTAGATCTTGGCTTCAAGATGAATTGGACAGATCTAGAGAAATACGTATCTTGTGCAAAATTTTATATATTTTTCGTCTACGTACGTATGTCTCGCATGACTTACATTAGCTTCTTCAACCGCATAGATCGGTATGGTATGGCATGAGAATGAGAATGGAATCAGACAGAAAATGAATAGTCAGCGATATCTAAGACATTGGATATGACGAGTAACTTCGGACATGCGGCAAATTCGGACTGCACGGAATATATGGAATAAATAACTTTATTAAGCTATACTTCAAAATATATTGGGTATTTTGGCTTGACTCAATATAATCGGCAAATGTCTGAAAGCAGATTTCTTCCGGATGGGGTGGAGGATCGGGATTCATATGTACGTATACCCTTATCTCCGACTCTTATTCCTTTCCTATATAAACGTAACACACCATGGATTCCAATGCCACTCGCCATGAATTGGCAAACACGCGGAGGCATCAATTGTTATACTGTTAGTGCGGTGTTCTTTGTCAATCTTATAAATGAACCCATATCTACATCAGTCTGGTAGTATAAACTGACTGTAGGTATTGATTCATTCTACATGTAGCGGGAGAGACCGTACTCCATGATACAATCACTTAGATCACCAACTTTATTTGCCTGGCTTGGTCACCGCATCAGGCTAACCATGTAAGAAGGATTAAGAAGAATCCCATGCCATTCCATCCGAATTCTTCGTTCATTCAGAGTTGAGATATGTGAGACATTTTATTATAGTTTTTGTTAGATATATAGACTCAATTAGTGCAATGCGCAAAGAGTGTGTGCATTAAACTGGAAACATTGATTTAATGCAAAGTATACGATAAGATAAGGTGTTTTTGTGCAGCCTTAGAGCTGCCCCGCTACAACCTAACTAAAATGTCGCTAGCAGCGTCCGGGGTAGGGGGTTCTACGGGTACAAGCTCAAACAGTGATGATACAGGCACCACTTCAAATGTTCAAGCTTGGGAACGACTCCGAACCACCGTAACCTCAACCAGGACAACGTCAAACACGAACAAATCCACTTGGAGAACCACCACGTCCATCACGTCTCCTTACCGATGTGGTTCTAGCCTGTCGTTCAAACAAGCCTAGAGCGTTTCTAACCATTCTAACCACCCTTACTCATTTTTATTGAAACGAATTACAGTTGAAACCCCACCCCAAGCCGGCACTCATTCATCGTTTTCATCGTTTCATCTCACCAAAGCAAGGCGAGCCGATCCAGAAGCTTAGCTAGTTAGCCTCGCTATCTAGCCCTGGCCTTCTATCTCTCAGCCTTGCGTGAGCATTACGTCGTTCATACTACCATTGTCATTGTCTTCACGACGAGGGCTATCTTCACGATGGAGCAAGCCAAGGCACTGAACGCCCTTGAGGTGAGTATCTATTACCATGATATAATATACGCACTACATAACTATACAGACCTACCCCACTACATATATCTAGACCTACTTAGTGCCACCAAGCAAACAGCTGACAATATCACAGCCCTACTTGGCTCTGACCAAATCGGCCACAGCTCCCCGCGCGGCCGCCGACCTAGTCACCCAAGCCACCTCGAACCCCAATACCTACGTCTTTGCGGAGTTGCTCCAGGCGTCTCAAATCCAAGCTCTCAGCCAAAGCCCCGAATACGTACCATACCTCCAGCTCCTCGAGATCTTCTCCCATGGCACCTACCAAACCTACCAAACCGCTCAAGCCACGACTTCCACCCTCCCCACCCTCAACGATGCGCAAACCCTGAAGCTACGCCAACTCTCCCTCCTAACCCTCGCCCGCAACCCCCACAACCTAACCTACAACGCCCTCCAAACCTCCCTCGGCCTGCCCTCCCACCGGGCCGTCGAAGAACTAGTCATAAGCGTGATCTACAGCGGCCTACTAGAAGCGCAACTAGACCCGCGGAACCAAAGCGTGCACGTGTCCGGCGTCTCGCCCCTGCGAGACCTAGAACCGAACTCGATCCCATCGGCCCTCGCCGCCCTGCGCGACTTCTCCTCGCGCTGCACGGCCACCCTGCAAGACCTCGAAGCCCAAGTGCAATCCGTGCGCGCGACGGCCGTGTCCCGCGCAGCCGAGACGCAAGCCGCCGCCGCCGCGCAGGCAAAGCTGATCGAAGAGCAGCGGCAGGCCGAGCAAGCGGGGACCGGCGCGATCGGCCTCGGCGCCCACGCGCGCGGCTCCAGCCGTCTCGTCGACGCGGCCGTGGCGCGCCTCCGCGGCGGTAATGCCGCCAATGCCGGGAGTCAGAGCCGGAGCGGCAAGCGGGGCAGCGGAAGCCTGGATGCCGGTCAGGACTCGGACGAGGCCATGGATGTAGATGAGGAGGACCCCGACGATGGTGATGTAGGCCAGGGCAAGAAGCAGCGACAGAGCCGACGGAAGCTTTAGGGGAGAAAGAAGAAACAAGCTCGATCTTAATACTTTCAGGGTCTTTAGTGGTGGTTACGGTTATGAGAAATGAATGGCTAGATGGTTTGGAAGCTTGCTGGTTTTACGAGGAAATAAGAAACCGGTTTAGATCAACAAGCAGTCGTATGAGATGTCTACGGCGGAGTTACGTTTGCTAGATAGACGCCGAGGGCTGGAGAGCTAAAGGTGATCATCAATAGAGCACTCCAGCTACGTCTTCGTATGATACAGAGTTGCGGCATATCCGGCCATCAGCATGAGGATTTACAGATCAAATAAACGAAACATTTCTACCAATCACAATATGAAAAAAGGCATCATAATAAAACGTATAATTTATTGCAAGACTGAATACAATCCGCGGCCTCCAGCCCTAGAGACGGGCGTCGAGTTACGTTTCTTGATGTTATTGTACACAAGCTGGCACGATACCAAGCAAGTAGGTGAGTGAAGCGGCCACCAGGCTCAGTCCTTCACCAAAAGGGGGACGGGGAACGAAAATAAATCCGACCGAGGACGAATGGGAGAAGCGAAAGCCCTCAAAGGAACTGCTGGTAAAGGCAGATCGTCCGAGAGCTGAATGGGTGAATCCATAAGCCGTATGCCTGACTGTCCTTTTTCCTTCACACCCAGGAAGGGATACGCCCTCTCGAAAACAGAATAGATAATAAGCGCGGGAAAGAATCAACAATGGTGCGCGTGCTTGCTCGTACTTGATTGGTATCACATTATCCTCCCCAACACAAGCCGCAGTGTATTATTCAAGGCCCGCAAGTGTCCTTATCGGCCAGATCTCGAAACTCCTGAAAGAAATCGTCATGACGTCGTGAACAGATCCAATGAAGGATCGAGGCAGCTCCATGATATAAGCTACCTGGTAAGTGGACCAAGCCGGTTTGCTTATAATCTATGTCCGGGTACCAGGATGAACAGTACACAAAGTGCCGCATCAAAGAATGCTGTCACAGCGAGGACGACGAGGGAACGCTGGAATAATAGCTTGCGCACGTAGGGTTCTCGGATGCTAGTGAACTCGAATGGAGTCAACTCGGTATAACCAAGAAGTGCCAGGATGGGGTCCAGAGAGTACTGGTAAGAGGCTAGAAAGTATACGCCAATAGTGAAGGGAAGGATTTCCTACACATGAAATTAGTAGGTGGTTCATAGGTGATAGACCGAAGAATACGTACCCAACATCGAGTCAAGCGGTCGTAGTCGAGGAAGATAAGATTGAATCCTGTCCAGAAGCCTCCGAAGAGAGCGATGAGGCCAATGATCAATCTTACGATAAGAGTAGGAGGAATTAGATTTCCGAAGGCTCTAGCTCGCAGAAAGCCGGGGAAGGCATCTCGCTCCATGGCCTGAAACACGTAATCCTTAGCAACGTCAAAAAGTTCAGGGTCGTCGCGATTGTTCTCCTCGATCTCTCTGGTAACATCTGCTGCGATATTGCCGTCTAAGGTGATCTCACGTTGGGCACCAGGAAGCAAGAAGGTGTAAAGAATTCGCTCTGCTGATCTCTGAATGTCAACCCGACTGACGGCGCGGGCAGGAGAATTGGAATCGGTGATCTGCTGAGGCGTGCTGGAGCTAAGCTGGGTACTAGCGCGGGCTCGTCGCTCCTGGCTGCTTGCAGGTGAGTCTTCAGCCTGCTGTTCTCGCAAGTAATTAGAAATCTTCGCATCCTGATCTCGCTCCTTCTCGTTTCCGAATCGCGCGGGTCCTTCGTGGGCATAGGATAGGTCACCCATCGCATCCAACGCTCTCGAAGATCGCTTAGATTCTTCAGTCTCTAAATCCGGTGTACCGACTAGAACGGATCGTCGAAGTTCTCGAACGTAGTGGCGGCAAAGTGACATGTGTTGTGCTACATCAAGCCTAGACATTATGAGTAAGATGGGCTATTGATTTTACCCGAGGTGAGGAATATATATACCAGAAGTCAAGATAGTCAACAGATCGTTGTTGATCTCGCATGTAGATATAGAACGAGAACAAATCGACGGGAGGTTGTGTACGACGGCAGAGAACTTCAAAGAGCGTGGGCAAGCGATTTCGTACTATGGTGTCGGGAAGAGGCGATTGGTTCGCCTCTTCCAGATTACCACCAGCATATGCCATTTTGATGATAGTGGGATGGTGATGTGGGGGAGGTGAACAAGATAGCTTCGGTAAGGAATGGTGAGAACTATAGCTCAAATGGGAGGTGAGAGATAATGTTCATATGATCGGGTCGATTAAGCTGGAAGAAAGTAGATGTCTGGTTCTTGTTTGCAGAGTTCGATGCAGTTGCAAAGTAATGGCCAAGTCAGCTCTCCCTTGGGGATAAGCTAGTTACTCTGTATCTGTGCTGGTGGTCGGGTTCGCGTTGAACGTTACAAAGGGGGTGACGTGGGTAACGTGATCGGTTTATCGCGAATGATGTTGTCGGCACTTAAAAATCATCAATTCGACGAAACGAAGTTAATCGTTTCAACAATCTCTTCTCGGAGAAGATACAACAAGAAAGCGAGTGAAATTGCGCTCGGCGCAAGGTTGGGGTTGTTGATGTTGATGAAAGAAAAACGACGTTGGGTCAGACTCAAAAACTGGGCAAGTTCCAAATTGTAAGATCACTTGATTTGCGACGTCTGTCGTGGTTGCCCGTTGTTTTGGGAGCCTAGGCCACCCGTTCCTAGATTACTGGCAGGCGACTGCCAGGTACCTGCCCAACCAAATTACAGAGCAAGGATACCTACCTACCTAAGGATCGTGGCACTGCAACAAGTTTTTTTCATCTTAATGAAGTCATACGAATCACATTTTGGTCATTAATTGAGAGACATGGATAGCTAATCAAATTTAGAGCGATGCAGATAGATACCTACTAATGGCTACATCACAATTTTGCGGTGTAGGAAGCTATCGCGCACATCTTCTGCAGCATATGCAAATAATCATAAAAGCTAGTTAACCTTTTCATTGACAGCTGGTTGATGCAGAATGCAAGAATAAGCTCCATTTTGCAGCAGGTTTAGTAAGTAAAATTATGGGCTAAAAAGTGCACTATTTTGGCAGGTCCAACGATTCGGTACGTGGGTACTTCCGTACCTTTCATATGGGTGTTTCAGAAGCCACCGCTCAGACCAATCGAGATTCTTTTGAGCCACACTTTTCTTCCGAAAAATCAAGCCACAACCACAACTGCACATTTCCCACAAATTCAAATTTTATTGGTTCGGCTAGCGAAAAGTCACCTCCTGCCCTCAGTTTCCCACATCGGTGCCTCTTCAATTTTCAATTTCGCAGTCTCACAACATCCCGACCGAACTTTTCGACAAACATCCAGACAACCATTCAGTAAGCCAACCACACGCCAAAAATCAAATACGACCTCACGAATTAATCTAACCACCTTGCTCTACCCAGAAATGTCGTCGAAAGGAAAGAAGCCCGCCACCAAGTCGGCCATCGAGCAGGTCGTCTCTCGCGAATACACCATCCACCTCCACAAGCGTGTACGTATATATCGCGACAGGATCGAGTCCTGAACGGCGCATGATCCTAAATATGAGAGAAATGCTGATGTTTATATAGCTGCATGGTGTTACTTTCAAGAAGCGCGCTCCCCGTGCTATCAAGGAGATCAAGGCTTTTGCCGAGAAGGCTATGGTACGAATAACCCGAATCATCTTCGAACTACCTTCCACATTCGCTTCCCTATTCTCAATCACCGTTTCAATTCCCGAAAAAGATATTGCTACCTACCAACACACTTGAATACTTCTCAAATGAACTGGACTTAGCTAACTTAATCCAAGCAAACCTCTGACGTCCGTCTTGACCCTCAACTGAACAAGAAGGTGTGGGAGCAGGGTATCAAGGGTGTTCCTTACCGACTACGCATCCGAATTAGCCGACGACGAAACGACGAGGAGGATGCGAAGGAGAAGCTCTACAGCTACGTCCAGGCCGTCAACGTCAAGAACCCCAAGGGTCTCGTGACGGTGGTGGTTGAGGAGTAAGAGAAAGCAATGCAATGGGAAAAAGCAATGTTTCGTTGAGATACCGGCTGGGTTCGAGAAGGGCATGGTTTCGGAGTTCCTTCTGGCTTCATTACATTAAGATTCACTGATTGATGAATCAAGAACCGTGAACACATTTTTAATCTGTTCATCCCACCCACCAACTTGCTACGCCGTGATCTGGACTTGATATTGACGAATTTCTCCGCTGGCGTAGATGGTCACATTACGAGAGGTCAAATATGGTAAAGCCATTGATAATGTGAGATAAAAATGCTATCGTGTTCTTATTGAACTGTGCAAGGAACTGCTACTCCCGGCCATGAAACAACCTGTAAATGCACCATGCATAAGGCGCCGAGACAACAGTGGCCTAATTCGACCGACCATGCAAATACCGACTCCGATTCTCCATAGTACTGAGTTATCCCAATTGCCCACTCGGGCACTTAATAAAGGACATAACGAACAATTTAGTCGTCGTCGACATCACGGTGACGGCCAAGAACCTTCTTCTTGAACTCCTCTGCATCCTTGTCCCATAGTTCCGCCGCTTCGCCGTTTAATGGGGAAGCACTACGAATAGGTTAGTTGAGCCGTGACTTGTCTAGATCGAGCGATGTAGTGACTTACTTGTTCGGCTCTCCGAGAAGACTTTGCAGGCTGAGGAGAACAGTCTGGATGTTGTACGCAGCAGTCCACTTGTCCTTGAGAATATCAAGACAGATACGGCCGGAGAAGTCCACATTGGGGTGGTAGATGGGAGTCTTGAATAGCACGGTTGGAGGGGCATAGGGATAATTGGATGGGAAGGCGAAGGATAGCTTGAAGGTAAGCCCGGCGTAAGGAGTGTCGTCCGGTCCCTGGATTGTCGCGGACCACGACATCAGGTTCCCGTCGGCTGACGGGAAGGCTGAAACACCGGGGGCGGGTGAGGTCATCAATTGCATGAGTTCCGTCTGCAATCTACAGATAGCCGTTGTTAGCGAAATGCATCATGTAACGAATGCAACTTCGTAGTAATCTCCCAACCGTACCTCTTCGTCACACTCTGTGCGTCAGGACCTCTTCGGGTGTTGCCGAGCTTAGCAGCTGGAACGCTGTCAGGGGCTGCATTCTGGTTCTCGGTTGGGTAATCCATCTTTGCTGATAATTGGCTTTCGTCTGTAATGAAATTGTCCGGGTTCGTTGAAGACGAGATAAACGCAATAAAGACCGAGTCAAGCTGTCAGTGGCTTCTGGATTCGGTATTCCCGTAGTTGGAGAAATTGTACAAGGAGAAGAAAAGAAAGACGAAGTCTGGAATGTAGTGGCCGTTAGTGATGAAAGGTTTCCAGTGGATGCACCACACCCGATTAATGGTTTTTCAATTAGAGGTAGAAAGAGATTCGAGGTTAAGGAATGTTGTACGAACCCTTTTTAGTCGATATTAGATCGATATACTTAGGAGATGTAAGTTTAGGTTGGATAGGTACCGATATGATAGGAAAAAGAATTGAAGGAAAGGTAGAATCGATTTTCCGAATTGTAAACAACAACTCTGACGTCCCGCCCAATTCATACCTCCTATGGCAACCACGATGATGGGTCCTTTCCAGCTCATCCATAGAAAACCCCCAGTCTAGCGCCATCTCACCTAATCGTGTGGGTCTATGGCAGCTGTGACTCCCCCAGTTGGTCAGTTCCAGTGCGGATAAGCCACTAAACCCGATCAAGCCACCAGTAAATTGCTCACGGTGCAGCTGCACCGTCACGCAAGAAACTCTGCCGGCCAATTGTGGGGTCCAGAAGTCCCTAAAAAGAAACGGTTCCTAGCCAATAAATTTAACGGGTCGCGCGATACAATCTCAAACCAAAAACACTTATTAAACACACCCCAATTCTAGTTTAATTGATATCTCCAGCTTGACGCGGTGAGACGCGTTTATCTGCTATCATGGTAAGTAGAATGCTCTTTCTAGTATTTTTGATTTAGACTTTTTCGTGTTTACTAGTATATCGTCGTTAGATCGAAAAAGACGTCTTCATCAGCATCCATTTCCTCCATCTTTGACTCTATCCGATGTTCCGTGTTTCGGTCCGCTCATGAGCCAAGTTCAGAGCGAATCAACTTATATGGATCTCATGTCATATAACTATACATGAATGAAGTCAATAAAATTTGCTAACGTTACGATGCAGTCTCAAATAGATCCGTTACCGAGTAATCTTCCTTTTAGATTTATATCTAAAACTATCGGACGAGGAGCATATGCATCGTGAGTCACTGTCGCTTCTCATCCCCCGGGATCCATTTATATCAAATGCTGACTCATCATACAGGGTTAAGAAAGCCATACCTCTAGATGCAACGACGCCAGTATTTGCTGTGAAGTTAATTCACAAGGGACACGCCATTAAGCATGGCCATATCTCTGCGAAGCAGATTGCTATGGAAGTTTCGTTGCATTCTCACGTCGGTCAGCATCCAAACATAATCGAATGGTTTGCCACAGATGAAGATCACGTCTGGAGATGGATAGCAATGGAGTATGCCGAGGGTGGTGACCTCTTCGACAAGATTGAGGCCGATGTAGGTGTCAGTGAAGATATCTCTCAGGTCTATTTTCACCAGCTCATCAGTGGCGTGAGCTTCATCCATTCCAAGGGTGTCGCTCACAGAGATCTCAAACCGGAGAATATCTTGATGTCTGATAACGGCAACCTCAAGATTGCGGACTTCGGCATGGCCACGATGTTCGAATACAGAGGCCAAAGGAAGCAAAGTGCTACCATGTGCGGCAGCCCTCCTTACGTTGCTCCTGAAATCTTGGTGTGCGGTCGACAGGAAAAGAAGACCGGTTCCGAGCCGGTGAAGTATTCACCAGAGTTAACAGACATATGGTCATGCGGTGTTATTCTTTTTGTTTTACTTGTGGGAAATACGCCATGGGACGAGCCGACAAAGTCAAGCTGGGAGTTCTTAGAGTACAAGAGGACGAATGGACGAAGTTCGGATGACTTATGGAAGAGGGTGCCAGCAGAGGCACTATCGCTGCTCAGGGGTATGATGAATATCGAACCAAAGAAGCGATTTACCTTCCCCCAAATACGCCAGCACCCCTGGTACACCCGCCACAACGAACTTCTAGCCTCAGATGGTCAGATCAACGACCCCATAGTCTTAGCAACGAAAATGCTAGAAAATCTTCGTATTGACTTCAGTCAGCACCCTACCTCATCTCAGCGTCAATCACAATCTTCGGCCGATGCTATGGATATAGATGGCGGATTCAACAAGATATCATCTACCCAGCCAGAAGTACCAATTAACGACGCCTTGTTTGATTGGGAGAGGCCAGCCCTACGTACACTAGGTGTATCCTCTACTCAGCCTATGTCTCGAGAGGACGCAACGCTACCCCCTTCAGCAACTCAATCCACAAACTTCTTCGACGCCTTGGCTGAAGAACCCTCGATGAGCCAGTTCTCGCAGACGCCCGGAGTACCGTTAACCCTGACCCAGCGTGCACAGCGATTCAAGGACATTGTCCCTACACACTCATTTACACGATTCTTCTCAAATATTCCGCCGCAGCTACTTGTACAAATGCTCAAGGACGCCTTGCACAACCTCAATGTGCCGTTGCCTTCCCAGCCGCCGTATGTCGGCCAGGGTGCCCACGTATCCACACTCAAAGTCAAGACCATGGACGACAGAAAGCAGGGCCTACACGGCGAGATTCTAATCGACAAATATTTCCTTCCCGAGTCGCAAGAGCTTCTCGAAGTGCGCTTCGTCAAGCTCAAGGGCGACCCCCTGGAGTGGAGACGATTTTTCAAAAGGGTTGTGCTTTTGTGTAAGGACGGCGTGTATAAACCGGAGGCTTAGAGAGACCGCCCGGTTGACCCGCTTGCCGGACGGAAGGAGTTTAAGAATTCCCCCACTTATGGTACATGGGAGCCGCGATAATGAGTTCAGGTACATACCCTAGGTAGACAGGTCACAGCATTGATTTATGAATCACGTGTCAGGGCAGGGAGAATTACATGGCGGCTGCCGCGTTAGGGAATTTGCTATTTGCTTAATGGCGCATTTAGCTATGGGAAAACGATGCCTGGTACGACTGGGCGTGGCATGATACTATTGCATCTTCGCAGCTGAATTAATATGAATGAATTAAATGAACCACGAGCATGTGTTGATTACGTGAAGTGAGGGTGCTAGAATCGCCATCTTTGGAGAAATTTTTAATCCTCAAAATCAAGCAACTGGACGCAATGAAGAGTTGTAGGTTTTATTCGCCACTTGTATGAAGGCATAAACTGAATACAGCCGGAAGACAACCGGATCTCATAAGTCGCAAAGCAGAACATCCTATGCCTCGCGTTTCCTGAACCGAGTTCTCTGTATCCTATTCCCCTTACGCAATACGATCTCCATTTCCGTATTGCAAAAGTAGAATACACCGTGACACCAGAGCCCCTATTCCATGTCCTTAGTCAAATGCTTAGTCATGAGCTCAGTCATCCCTTAGTCATCACCGCAACGCCACCTCCTTTCCTGACTAAGCCAAGCAGAACTTAGTCATCCTCCTCCCCGAAGAACGCAGCCGCGCACTTGGGAGGGGTGAAAGATGAGCCGCCGACAGTAGGTAGCAGCTCGCAGCGCTCCTTGCACCATAAGGGCTTCAGGAGGCAGGTCGGGGCGCCGTAGAAGCGCGTGAGGAGGAGCTGCAGCTCTGTGTACACGCGCGCGGGGGCCTCCCAGCCATCGCACACGGCGACCATGTTGATCTTATCGCGCGCGGATGGGGCCAGGTTCAGGCGGCGGCTAGGGCCATGTGCGTTGAATACTCGGACCAGGTCGAAGAGGGTCGGCTCCTCGACCCAGGGGACGTTGGGGTCACGGCGGTGCAGGCGCTGCTGCGTCTTGTTGCCGTAGAGGCCGAGGTCCGGGTTGTACGGGTGCATGTCGTGCATCTCGAGGGTCTCGGCGACGTTGATGAGGGACTCGTCCAGCTTGGCGATGGGGATGTGCACGGGCATGGACTTTGGGTTGCGCAGGAAGACGGCGAGGGAGTCTCTTACTTGGGGGCGGACGGTCTAGGCATTGTTAGCATATAGGTTTCTGGGACGACACCTAATCGTGCCGGTAAGCTGGGGAGGGGCATGTAATACATAGTTTCGATCTACAACCCTTGGATTGCAAGGGAGCTGGTGTTGGAATACCGTCGTTCGCTGGTGGGTGAGACAGCTCAAGATGAGGAAGAAATAGACCATGAAGGAGATGGGCATCGTGACGGCGGTGTTCAGGATTGAAAAGTCTGCGAATTGACTACGACGGTCGAGATTGGACTGGAAATTATTGAATCGATCGCCACACCTAAACAGAGATTGGACAATGTATTTAGATGTTTTGTGGATATTTCTGTGAAGAAGTGAAGAAATAGTCAAAGAGCCGTCCTGTGTATGTGGGGGAGAAAAAAATAAGGAAAAGGAGGGACTTAAAAATTTGCAGCAATCTAAGTCAGTGGGATTATGTTGGAGCGAACTGGACATCACGACAGAAGCACGGTGGAAAAACTGCCGTCGACGTTCTTGCTTATTTTATCGAGAATATTGCTCGTGGAAGTCCCGCCGCATATCATGAAGAAATACGGGTCATTCAACAACTAGGCTCACTTTGACCAACAACTTCTATTGTGGAAGATGGGCTTGTTCGCTCAGATGCCCCTTTCTCTAGTTCGTCACTTGTTTGTATTTTTGGCTTCACTATTCCTAAATCCAATGCCAGTGGAGTCTTTCGACAAGACTTCGTACTCTAGGTTAGTCAATCGGTGATATAAAGGGATGGGAATGGATAATTTCTATAGCATGTTCAACCATCAGCACGGCCCTTTCGATAGATTTCTACTCAAGTTTCACATGAATTATCATCTGGTATATCGATGGTAATTGTACTCTCTAGCACACTGTGTTGTAACTTGTGAAATCGGTATGTGGAAAGTATCGCATGTAACTCCCACCTTGAACTCCTGGCCATTTTTCATGTTGGACAATAGGAGAGGCGCTCATGATTCGCATCATGGATGGAGCCAAAGAACCTCAGGTGAACTAATATCGTTCTGAAAAAAAGCAACTACGTACCAGTATCCCTTTGCTTCCTAAAAGCCAAAAGATGGGCATTTTCCAGATGTTGCATCACCCGAAAGTTGCCCTCGCCGACCCCTTACCTTTCACACCATCTCTTGCCGCTTTACTCAGGCCTAATCAGGCGCTACTCAGGGGAGACTCAGCTCTTGCTCACGACAGCTCAAGGAGAACATCAAA
>MU386074.1:0-21113 GCA_022497145.1 Rostrohypoxylon terebratum
TGGCTGATCTGGGTTGATCTAACCCAGATCACATAGATCACACAGATCAACTTAGATCAGGAAATTCCGTGGTTTATCCGTGATTGGTTCGCGGCATCTCCACAAAGGGTTTGTTATTCCTTCGAACTGTAGGTTCGTGACACTACCTCCCTAGCATCACAGCATGCCGCTACGTTAGAAAACATGTACAAAGTTAACTTTCGCGGAACTGTTTCTAAGACGGATTTCTGGATTATTATTACCTAGGTCAGCCTAGGTATCTGCGTGCTTCGACTGGACACGTACGAAAGAACTGATTGATTCTCAGCCTATCTTACCCTTGACAAGAATGTGCTGGGCTAAATACAGTGTGCCTATAATTGGCCTGCCCTACCAGGTACAGGTTTTCTTTTTTCGGTACGACTGCTGATTCGGGTTGCTTGCATGTGATGGTTGGATTCTCCCCCACGGTCTCCGGTCATAAATCCGGCACGGGGCTGTCGGATGCAGTCACGCTGATATGAATGCCCCACCCTATCGCGAAACCGACCTTCTGGTATCTCCAACCTGAGCCAATGATCTAGAAGTGCAAAACCGTAACCTATCAAAGCTCATTGTGGCGTTTGCGATCCTTACTAGTCATGGCTAGATGCATGGAAGTGTATAGATTCGACGATGTGTACTCCGTGGGTGAGCAAATGACAACAAGGAAACGTACAGCAGGACTGTAAGTTCTCTGCAAAATAAGTATACCCGTGAATAAGGTAGGTATTGTTCAGGTATTTACCAGTTCGATACCTATTAGCCTGTCCAAATTTTCGTACTCGGACAGATATCCAGCATTTTACGAAGATAGACCGCCTCTTACTAGCCGTGAGGTGAGGTATCACAGAAAATAAAAAAAAGAAATAGTGCATAAAGCATAGTCACGCCTCTCTGCCACGGCATGGGCAGACCGAAGACGTCATAGTACCTTTTGGTTACCTGGACTTGAACCGTTAAGCTGTTCACCAGTTGCTGTGGGGACATAGGTATAGGGCTGTGAATGCAGCAACCCATTATAGTGGCAAGTAAGCCGTGACTGAAAGTACCAATATTCGATAATAACAGCCTCAGGTGAATTCTTTCTTGATTTCTGTCGACGGTTGCCTAGGTAGCCACCAAGTCTTCTCACTACCGCCTGCACGACGATTCTTATCACTTTTTACTGTCTCCTAACCTTCTAATTTCTCTTTCTTTCGTCTTTACCTTTCACATCTACGTCTGCACAAACATCTTGATAGTTCATCACGAATTCTATCTGCATCCACAAACCTGCACACTTTTGTTATATTGCTCTCTGCACATTTGATTGTGCTTCGTCTTCTACTATACGAAGTAGAAATAATCAATACATCCGCCCTTTGTGTATTCATATCCAGTCAGTTTCTGACAACAGGCTACAAGGCAAGCAGCCATCCCATTCCCCCAAGACACATTTTCTTCCAGTACACCCCTCTCGTTAAGACATGTATCCAGCCCTACCTGGAACCTTCCACTAACGACATGTCTCAAATAGATGGCCCCGGAGAAGGCAAATAATGGCACCAACAACCCCCAAGAAAGCGCGATCTGCATAGGAGACTGTAAAATTCTCAACTCAATCCTGAAGCACTGCCTACCGAACGCCAAGCCCACCAGCATTTTGTGGGAGGGCGTTTGTCGAGAACTAGGCTTCAAGAACTACAGGGTCGGAAAGGATCGATTTGCCCAGCTGTGCAAAAAATACCACTGGTTCCTCGCGGTGAAGGACGACACCGCCAGTGCCGAGTCCAGCCCTTCGAAACCGAAGGCAGCGGCCCACGCCACCGACGATTTCATCACGGACGCCGCTACCGCGAACAGCGATGCTGATGTAACAGGTGCCTCGCCCACTAGGAAGCGGAAGCTGGATAAGACCGCTCGCGCATCTAAGAAGAGCAAGAGCCCGTCCAAGAAGCCTCGCAATAACATTCGTCGCACCCCACAGAAGGACTACGCCTCTGATAGTGACGAGGCCTGAATAGGGGCAGCATCTTGTTTTGCCGGCACTTATTTGATTATTTACATTTGGGTATCGCCAGCCCACGTTAGCTGTTGCTGTTGCTAGGGGTTAGTGTTAGAGCTTCCGATGTCCTGTAAAGCTCCTATTCATGTCGTCGCCCATGAAGACTCAGGCTATGAGTCTTTACAAGGCGACACGCTCACGAAAGTGTCGTGAAGTCACCTGTTGGACTTTAAATAATCAACGCTACCCCCAAAGCATAGATAGGAGTACTGCTGGGAATGTAGCAGATGGTGGTCGATCACCCTAACAATCGTTACGTCGACGACTTGGTCTCTGTTTTTCCATGATGGATTTATTTCCTTTGCGCTCTGAGCACGTTATTATCACTAAAAAGATTGTTGTTTTGTTTCGCAGTGTAGTTAGTACGCTTGCGAATAGTTTGTCAGGTTGTTAGTTGAGTTTAAAGTCAGAAGCCAGCCAGTAACTGACGTCTCCATACCAAATCTTATTGGTCCATGCTGATGTGTGATCTCGTCATTAATGTGCCCCCTACATTTGATTTCAACCAATTGCCTCCTTTGATATTCCCACAGGATACCACACTGACATTTTCCATGTGCCAAAGCCTCCCTTCCTCTTACTATTTATATGTATGTTGTAGTAAACAAGCAGCTCCTATGTACCTTATATAAGTGCGCTTATCTTTGACATGTGATCGAATCTCGAGACATTTGGAGAAGAAAAGGGGGTAAGTACTAAGGTAGGGACTCATTCTCTGGCGGCCATCACTTCAAGTGATTCACTTACTTGGAAGCATGTGAAACTCCCTTTAGAGTATTACGTGTCTCTTTTCCTTCTACACATACCAATCTGATATCAGCTCCGACTGTACCCATTGTCAATTGCATATTGTATCAACAACGATGGTAGGTATTCTGAATATTGATTACCTAGTAAGACGCCAGCAGTCAATATCGTATATGCCCTAACATGACTACATGTGAGTGCTGTATAAAGTGACCCCTTTTTTCATAACTCGACAGAGCGGGGTTTCCTTCGAACGAGATTTCCCATTATTGGGGAATTTGCGACTGTTATTGGATGTACAGCTGGTTACTAGGTAGTTGAGACCGGTTGAGACAGCATTTGTATTACCTAATTAACTAGATGAGGTAGTTTCATGTATGGAGTAAGGAAAGTTGGACGTACATGTACGATGAGGTAGACTTATGCAGTGATCCGCTTTCGTCGGCGATTCCTAATCAAGTAAACATGGGTGAAGTGGGTGAAGGGAAGCTACCACTACCAGTATTGGCACGCTGGCGCACAGTATTACCACTAAGTACTACCAATAAGTGCGCAGGTGCGTCAGTTTCAATGTTCACAATCATACGTTGAAGAAACTCAGAGTGTGCTCATGATTAATTGGATCATATAAGAACATACATTATCATAAGACAACCCTCATAAATCCCTGAACCTGAGTAATAGGTGACTTCTCAATATATGTACAATTGAATATGTACATACACATGGCAAACATTACCATATTTCTTTATATAAATAATGAAAATCAGCTTCGAAAGCTAGATGTTATTATCCCCGCATCTTCCTGCAGGACAATTTGAAGCCATAATATCGAACATCCAAGACATTGCGTACTCGGCTATCTACTGTGTGGAACTGTTCGTCGCATAATATTCCCTCACCTCCCTCGACGGAATATCCTCTTCAGGGACAATTCTTCTCGAACATAGCAGAATCGACCAAGATGTCCGGTGGTGAAAAAACTTACTCTGCCACAACCTCCACGAACCAGAGAAGACCCAGCAAAGGCTCCTTATCGCTAGTGACCAGTACCCAACAAAGTAATAGCGGTAACCAAAGCTCCAATGGAAATGGGGGTAGTAAACATCAATCCAACACTTGCTACAGTGTCAGTCCAGACACGGACGACGACATCCTCTTTCAAATCGACGATATAGAATTGGATGATGGGAAAGACAAAAGCAAGAAATAGCCAAGAGTTTACAATAGCGAGCCTTCCGCCCGGTAGGAGCCATGAAATCTTTTTTAAGACATTGCGGCGGTTGGGATGAAAAAGGGGTCTGGTTACAGAAAATCGGATCGAAATTGAGCATGGGGAAAACCATCACTACGGGCGATTTAGAAGATGTTTTTAAGGCGAACACGGCGTCAAAAAAGGACATGGCCAGGAATTTTGCTTTTGTTGCACCGCTTATGGCGGTTTCGATGCGACCGGTCGCCAAGAGACCCAGAGGGTGAAATGGGGCGATCCTCTGTCGTCAACCCCCCTAATTATTAGCTATCTTTCTTCAGCGGGAGTTCAGGAAGGACACGGAGAAAAGCGATCATTAAAAGAACGGATAGAACACCGTTCGTAATAAGCCGCAGTACGATGCCTAGAATGCATACATGAAGATTAGCACAATCTATACGTTTATCTTCCGCTGTAGGCTCTCTAAAAACGAGGTAGCACTCTTGGTCCGCTCATGATCGTAACCGGCGTAGTGCTTTAGCTCCCTCACGGCCAGCCCCCCATATCTCAATGCCGATTCGACATCGCCGATACTCGAGTAAACGTCAGCGACAATGGTGTAAAAGTCTCCGATTTGTGCCGCCAATCCCTCTTTTTTGCATAAGTCTAGTATCTCGTCGACTATCTTCTTAACCGGTTCAGGTTTCCGAACCTCCGGATCATCTAACTCAGCCAATAGGTCTTGTATTCGACCCCTGCGTCGATCCGATATGGCTGTCTCTTTTGGGTCGATGCACAGCGAACAGCTACAATTAAAGCCCCATTCTTGGATAAGAGTCTGGCGCTGTTCGGATAGAAGATTCAGTGGTAGATCTGTCGTGGCTGTCAGAGATTGCCGATCATTTTCTGCTTAGGGGGGCTCACAGCTAAAAGTTAGCTCCTCGCCCGGTTCAATGTCCCTATAAGCAACTACTTCCATACCGAGACTCGTCGAGGAGAATCTGCTAAACATACTAGCTAGTTTGTCAGTTTTTGGAGTATTCTTCGAATGATTGATTAGTAGTTACGGAGGCGTACTTCGGCTTGCATGCATGGTTTAGCCTCTACATACCAAGTTAGAACTGGCATTCACTTGTCGACCAGGTACCCAGTAGGGTCTGTTACTTACCGACACATCAAGGTACAAGCCTGAATGATCCACGTCATCCAACAACACCCCAAACGCATTCGTGTTGATAATATCATCAATGATATAACCTCCTTTCGAATGAGCCAGATTTAGCATCTGAAGCCCCTGATTCTTGGGGAGCTGGACTGTCGCTCGGTGAAGCAATCTCATAACGTCCTGAGGTTTCCAGGGTCTCGGGTCCAGAATTCGAATGATTGTGGGATACCTCAGCATGATTATTTCGTCCTTACGAATGGTGCGATTCGCAATGACACCCATTCCCTTATCTTTAAGATCTACAACTTCAAACGGAGGTGGATCGGACACGGTCATAGGAATACCTCTAGCCCATTCTTCCCATCTCGGGTCAAGGTCTTCGAGAATGTCGATTCCGGCAGATGCTGTTTGTGGAGTAGTGATGATACTGATTCCTGTGTCTCCTCGTAGTTTGATGTAGGTGTATACGCATAACTTAGGATCTGTTGCCTTCTCGGCCTCCACACACATTGGAGGATATGTCCATGGGTACCATGAGCGCTTTTCAAATGCGGTCTCGTCATCGACGGGAAGCGGACACGTCAATCTCGGTTCCCTGGGATTCAACGGACCTGCAGGATCGGAATTACACACGCTAGGGGGGTCGAAGTTGTAATCCTTAAGCCAATCGGGTACCTCGGCTTTTTGAGCCTCAGCGGCGACAAATCCCAGCCGTAGGGCTAGAGTTAGTATATAGTACCTCATAGCCAGGTCTAAGGTGGTGTTTCTTGAGAGAGGTACGTAGGGACCCGGACTCTACAAATAAATGGAATAGATGAGTTGCACATTGCGTCTATGAATAAATGATTGCGCAGACATCCACCTATGCCTCGGGATGTTAACAGATCTCTACGTAAATTTGCCCCGTACTGTCTATGGATAAGGTAGAAGAATGAAGGAAGCCAAGACGAAGGCGAATTAGCCGAGATGGCAAAGTGTAGATCTGGGGGCGCAATCGTGACGATATCTGATGGGATACATGCATGATTATCCAATTAATTTTGTGTAGATTTGGTTTAAATGTCTAGATATGAAAATCATTTTTCAGGTATTCGTATACGTAATGGTTGGTGATAATTCATGGGTATTATCCACTCACTAGAGGGTTTGCAAGCGCATCCATGGGTGATTTTAAGGGTAGCTGTCTTGACACGTGGGTAAGAGGGAAAGGGCTCGCATCTGATGGTTATGAATTACTATAAAACATTAGTAATCCAATGCCGCCTTGCAAGAGCGTAGGATGAAATTCACAGACTTGCACATATCTTCTGACTAACCTAGAAATGGAAATGCGCCTATCCAATTGAACGACACATCATTGAAGATCTTTCAACTCCCTCAAAGGCCAGAAACGTTTCTTCGTCACGTCTGGGATCTCCCTATCCCAAGCCCACCTCTTTGCTAGATCTGGTTCCAGAGTACCTTCTAACATCTTAACAACGTAGGAACCTATGATGGGGAAGAACTTAAAGCCGTGAAACGATCCGATGGTCGCAACGTATAGTCCCTTAGCGGCCGAGTGTGGCGAGATGATGAAGTCATCGCTTGGTGTAAATGCCTCCCTAGGGTTTTTCGTGTAAGTAGAGGGAAAGGGGATGGGATGGAGGAAAGACTGTATGTTTAGAAGCCTACCAGCAAATACGGTGCTCTTTAATGTCCCATGCCTCCCCTCGCGTTCCAAATGTATATTTATTCGCGAGTTGAACATCCTCAATTAAAGGGTCTGATACCTTCCATTGTTCATAATCGGCGGAGGCTGGGGGTGCCGAGATTTGGCGACCCGAGGGCATAGTTTGAGTATTCCTAAAGATGATCTGACCCCACCACTTCAATTTGTTGTCTGCAGTCAGAGGCAAACTACCAAAATCCTCTCCTATATGTTGAAGGTCAGTATCAATTAATCCGAATTCGTTTAGGGATACCAAGGGCAGATTACCTCTGTTCGGTGGATTCTCCTGGATGCAAACCGGCATCTTGGCAAACTCCTTTGCCGTGTCGTCATCCAGCTGCGCTAACCCCGTAGTAACGCCAGCCGCTAATATCCTCTTCCCAGCTGAAAACTCGTCTTTCTCGGTGGCTACCGCAACGCTATCCAAGAATTTCGGCGTAAATGCGCCGGTCGACAATATCGTATGGGTTGCCTCCAATTTCTCCCCATCCTTGGTCTTCACTCCGATACACGCTCCCTCCTCGTCAAAAAGTAACTCGTGGATCTCGCCCTTGACAAACTTAACTCCCAACTCTATCGCTCGTTCGGTGACTCGTCTTAGGGCGCCTTTTGCATCCGCCCACCCACTCGTTCGATTAACCAACACCTTGCTCACGCCCTCATAATCGGCTTCCTTGAATAAACCCCCGTACTCCTCCTTCGCCTCCTCAACGGGTAACTCCGCTAGCCCACTCGTGTCCCTTCCCAACTTCTTATAGTTCTCTAGGACTTTGCCTGCGAATCCAGACTGGCTGATCCAGTAAATACCCGACTGATGGTAGAACGGAGACCACAGAGGATCGTCGCGCCAGACGTCCTGAGCATCGAGAGCCAATTTGCAGTAGAGAGGATCCCGGTAATCAGCGCGGACGACCTTGTTCCAGTCCCAAGAGGCAGCGACACGGGTCAGGTCCTCGGGGCCGTTGCGGTCGATGAGCGTTATTGAAGCATTAGGAAATTTGGTGATTAGGTGAAAGGCCGTAGAGGTGCCGAAGACGCCGGCACCAACGATAATGTATGACGGTTGCGCCATGGTGAATAGGCGAATCCTACTTTTCTGGGAATTATATAAGTAGGTATGTATGAAGATAGTAGGAAGATTGGAGTAAAAGTAATCTTGAACGCTCGGAGTATGAGAAGTACATAAGTTCGTTGATATCATCGGTCGCGCTTGCCCCTCAGTAGGACGGTCTAGCTCCGATTGGAGGTCCGAGATCGCGACCGGTCGGGGCCGTGGCTAGAAACAAGCCCTAGAATTAGCTTGAAGATAAGATTAGATCTGTTCGTCATTCGAATTGGCTAAAATCTTCATTTGTTTGGAGAACTCAATTCATTGGATTGGATTGGGGAAGAACTGCTTCAATTACCTATTGAAGCTGGGTATCATTTTTATTAACGGGGGTCTGGGAAGAATCCGAACTTCCACCTAATGGAATTCTGCAATAATCATTCGGGTTCGTATCTTAGCTATTGCAATCAAGATGATGCGGAGCTACGGTGCGACTTGGCAGCCGCTTCCCCTAGAGCCCTTCTGTGTTAGGCTCGACTTCCTGGATCTCGGCTTTTCCATCCGTTGAGTATAGGCGCACCCATGATCGCGTTTCAAGACTATTATGCCGTCCGTTATCGCCGTATATTTTGTGACCGGTAAAGCGTGAGGAGAGCGGTCGAGGGTAGAGTATAGGAAGTACTCGTAGACTTTTGAAAGTCCAACGTATCTGTCGCACGGCCCCTGGAGAAGACTAGTAATGCGAGGTCTGTAATCGTAGTTTCCACACACGATCAATTGACGCATCACCTAAGCCGGATCGACGCCTCCAACGAACTCATCATCCGGACCCTCTCCTCACCTTCACCACCCCACTCCTCATCCTCCTCCTGAACCACATCGTCGATGGTTCCCACACTCCCCGTCTTCATCTGGACAATGCAATCATTCTGCTTCTGAAAGAACAGCGCGACCTCAAGAACCTTCTGGATCGCTCGCCCGGTCCCAAGTATCACTACCTCGCCAGCATTCTCAAGCCCAAGCCCACTTCCACTCCCGCCCCCTTTCCCCTGATTTTTCGAGTGCCGCTGTATGGCGCGCACACGCTCATCTAGCGACGCGTTGTTATTCGCGGCTAGCTTGTTGGTGAACGCGGCGCTCGCGGACGAGGCCTCGCGCAGGTTCTTGTCGAGCTGCTTGCGCACGCGCGCCGTCACGGACCGGAAGGGGGTCTTTGCCGTGACGTAGATGCGCTTTGATGCGCGCGTGGAGGGGGTGCGCGTTGGTATGGGACGTCTTCGGACGGTTGCTCCTAGCCGTTTGTTAGTTATCTGGTATTACTAAAAGATGATTGAATTGATTTAGTAACCTTTTGGTATAGCTGGAAGTTTTGCTGGCTGATTGGCATTTTCGGGGGCTTGCGTAGGGGCGTCCTGCATTATCTGTTCGGTGGCCATGATTTTCACCTCTAACTCCAGTGCTTCTTCCCCGTCCTGTGTGTTTTCAACGATGTGAACACTGTGGTCACATCTGTGGATATTGTCGATTACCTCTATATCGGACGACTGAGAAGGCAACAAAATAATTGTGAGACTAAAGCTTCAATTCAAACGACAAAAGTAAAAATGACGTGGGACCTAGTAGAAAAAGGATAAGGTTGGCCCCACACACCTTTATCGTTAGCTTCCATTAGCTCAATTTAGCTTAATCTTTAGGGGCACCTCCCCCCCCTAACCAAACAAGCTATTTCTAACCTTGGAACTTCAACAATCACCAATTCAACTTCGAAACTCCCTCTATTCATATACTCCAGATATATAAAAAAATAGATACCTAATAGGCTACAACCTACTACACTCCGTAATCGCCAAACATCCAAACAGATAACTCACGATCCCCATCGTAAGCGCCAAATGGTCTCTTGAAATGTGGCTGCCTACGCCGGCCAACGTCCACGATGTCCGTTGAGATCTGGCCTCCCATCTCGCCGGACGAGCTTAAAATCCAGGAAGATGCCACCCAGGTACGATACCTGATACTGCGATATCATACAGAATATCCCAATCATAATTATATATACAATCGCCATGCTCCTCGTCGAAGATAACTTCGTCCTGGTCCCTCACCCCGTGACCTTCTCCCTCCCCCCCCCCTCCCTTGCCAACAATCCCCCTGTCCCCAGCCAAACTACAGCTCCTCCTCCTCCACCTCCTCGTCTTCCTCCCCTCCGAACCCGAACCTAAGCCCATACTCACAAGCCCCGCAGGCCCGCGAATTAGCCTGGCTCCTCGCCTCCCTCCGCGATACCCTCTCCCAACTAAAGCAAGGCCTCGAAGACTGCTGCGCCCTCCTCTCCCCCGCCGACGACACGTCCGGCAGCACCCTCGTGCTGACGACCCCGCGCAACGAGACCGTAAAAGGCCACACGACGCGCGTCGGCACGCGACTAGTCCGCGGCCTCATCCACCTGAAACTACGCACCGTGCCAGCGCAGACGCTAGTCCTCGACCCAGCACGCCCAGTCCGCGTAGCCGCGCTCGTGCGCCTAGACGCCCTGCTCGCCACGAGCGTAGGCATATGTCACGGACTCGAAGAGCACGCAGCAGAGCAAGGGGCGCCGTCAGCGGCGTATTTGGCATCGCAGCTGCGGTTGCTATCACTGCACATAGCCGAAGCGACATCTCTCGTCAAGGGCCCCGCCCACCCCTCGCCCTCCCCCACGCCCTCCCTCCGAAGCCGACCTCCGTCCAGCATCGGGCGTCCGACGACGCCCCAGCCACGCCCTAGCACATCCAACACGAGTCAAAACGCGCGATTATCCGCCGACCCGCAGCAGAAGCAACAACAACAACAACAACAACAAGTATCCCAACAGCACCAGCCACAACCTCCCCCGGACACGACCTGGACCACCTCCTCGATCTCGCTCTCTCACTTCACGCCCCCGCTCAGCCGCAACCTATCCCTGTACCTAACGATCCAAGACGCCTCCCTAGTCCTGTACCTCCGCGCCCTCGAGCCCGCCGACGCCCCGCTGAACTTCGGCACTAAGCTCGCTCTCGCGATCGGCACGACGCGGCGCCTAGAGCACGACGAAGCGGACCGCGTATTCACGTACCGCTGCGACGACTCGACGTCCCTCGAGGGCTCCGGGGCGCAGTTGGAAGGGCGAAAGGGGGTCGAGGTGTATGTGCGCGAGAAAGTCTGCGTCGAGAGCGCGGACCCGAGTCTGCTGTCCCTATCCGCGAAGCTGGGCGCGCTGGGCAATACCTTGGTGCTAGCGAGGAGGAATTTAGCTGCTGTCATGGGAGAGGAGATAGATGAATAATCCAAAATAAACGGTTCAAATAGGGGCCCATGCATATTATGGGATGGAGTTTGGAGGTTTACATGGGATCACGATGAAGTAGAGCGATATCTTATATCTACCATCTCACTTAGGCATGAAAAAAATGTGAATATAAAGCGATATGATTCGCATTGCTAACAGTCAAACAAACATCATATCCATATTTCGGAGCGTGTCGTTCAGATTTTCCACTCCATATTTTCGTGAAAAGACCCCCCCCCCCGACCTCGGCAGTCATAAGCGTACAATACCTAGGTATATTCGCAAGTTCCTACATCCATACCATTCCTTCAGCACAGTCCTAAAAGAGATGACGGCCTTAATAGGTACCCTCCAAACTCCGATTCTCCATTCCAATGCTTTGTCAGGTCAGATATCATTCACAATCCGTAGTTCTCTTTCCTAGCCCTTACCGGAGCTCTAAGCAACAGGCGACCACGGCATCGGGATAAGAATCCTCGACTTCATGGTCTGGATTAGAGGGACGGTTTTATGAACCGTCTCAGCCCATCCCTCCTGTTTCCAGCTCTCTTCCCGTCGGACCTTTCGCTCCTCTAGATTGGCAAATTGCCAGAGGTGGTGGACCGTGTTAAGGTCACCAATCTGCACAAACCAAGCACCTACACCTTCCATGACTTCTCTTCGTGCCTTCAAACCTCGTCGCCAGTGGGTCTCCCACTCGAGTAGATTACCGGGGTGGAGAGTGTATGAACGTAGCTCGAATAGGCCACCTAGTTGACGTGGCGAGGTAGTGGGCCAGAACGAGAATTCCTGCATGATCGATGTGTTCTTGGACGTAACTAGCGTCTTGAGCTTCTTGTCGAATTCGGGGAAGTCGGGGTGTCTAGAGATGGAATGTAGCGATTGGTGGTATCCTTGGTAGCGTTGGTATTCCCAGATGTGAACTTTACATTGCTCTATTAGCTTATTGTCACGTTCAATCCACTAGGATCAGACGATTGGGGTAATTTACCGAATGTGTCGCAATCGCCGACTTCAGTTCGCCAGCTTCCCACAAGATGAACCTTATTCTCTTCTATGGAGGCCATGCGCGGATACCACTTGCCAACCAAATCGACATACTCGTCTACCTTATCGGGCTTTACCTGGTGGAATACGATTGAGTGAACGTATTTGCCGCGAGCTAGAACTGCGGAGAAGCTGGCTTCGAGTTGAGCATCCATCTCGCGTCCCTCCTTAGTCCCGTAGATGACCCTGCTAAGAAGGCCATCGGGCCGATCGGGTTCCTTGTTTGCTGCCTCCGCTCGTTGTCCTGTGTGCGTGCTTAATGAGCCCAAGCCCTGGGTGGATTCACGAGCACCGGCCAAAGAATTGTTACTAGATTTAGAAGGAGTTGTAGTGAACCTACTTGCTTCTCTCTCCTGCTGTGCTTTCACCAATTGCTCGCGGAAGTCTTTCTGCCTTGAATTGAACGAGTCGACGCCTTCAGGTGTAATGTCGGCCAGTTTGGGTGTGCGCTGGGTAGCGGCAGTGGAGCTGAAGGCTCGTAGAGAGCGTGGAGCTACCACCGCTGCTCGGGCGATACGTCGGGTAAACATGATAGTGTTTGTGATGATGTTTGTTTTTCGAGTGGGGAAGGTGGAAGGTGACAGAAGACAATAAAGACGAAAGTTGGGGTTATGTAGTAAAGGGTTTGTGGTTTGAGCGGAAGCCGGGAGGATTATGGGTATTTGGAAGGGTTGGAAGTGGATGAATAGGGAGTTGGCAGCGCCGAATTTGACGCAAGCTTAGGTAGTCGACGAGGCACGGTGGCTTCGGTGACTTGTGCTGAGGAATACTCGGGCTGGGATTGGATAATATGGGATGGATGTTAAAATGGAGGTATAGGTAGGCAACGTGGTGATAGGGTGATAGGTGGTAACCTTGGAAGTGATGGATGCTTGTGCTTGTGCTGGTACTTGTACTGATTGCTGGTTTCCAAATTGTTGCTGGCATCGGTGATATGTAGGTACAAGGGTAGCTGCAGATGTGCGGTATCTTCTTATCTTATTTCGCGGGGAAGTTCCAACTTCGATGCTCCAATCCTTTTACGACGACAGGCAGGCGTTCCGCGAGGCAGTTGAGTGCTTCCTTCCAATGTTGTATTTGGAGACGAGAGGCAACACAATAAGACGGGAGAAGGAGAAGCAATTTGAGGAAGATGGAGGGTAGAGTTTTGGATTAATTGGTTAACGTTTATTCTATTCCCCCGCATTTACACGGAAGTTGTCCAGGTGTTTGAAAGACCATGCTAGTCGTACCTAGTCGTACCTAGTCGTACTATGTAAGTTCATACCAGCGCGATTTCCCCAGCTTTTTGATGTTGAATGGGTTCAATGGGGTCAATGGTGTTAGTAAATGTGGAGAACACCTCCAAGAGCTTCAGGTAGGTCTTACCTATTTCGTAACCCTTGTTGTAGGGGTTTATGATGTCACGAGTAGCGAATTGGTGTTCCGCGGCTAAACCATTAACCCTGGTTCCGACACTAGCGCCATCCAACAGATAGGGTTCTCTTATTATGTCAGCGAATTAGTGATTTAGTGCGCTTCGATCTTGGCCTCAGGCATCTTTTCTTTAACACCGAATTTGCTAAGGCAACAATCGTCAAGTTCCGGCTAGCGGAAGAAGAGCTTGTCCTAAGAAAACCACTCGTTCCGAAATCACAACTTCAAACCATTCAATTAATCCCAACACCGTCTACACTCAACTCCTCCGAAAACCACATTGAAGATGTCTTGGCTCGGTGTTACTCCCCTGAAGAAATTCCCGACACCAATCCGTATGTCAATTGACTCCTCCGCAATCCGCAACCCGCCAACCCGCACGGGTAATTCGCGTAATTTGCGACAGCTACTGACATGATCAATAGTCAAGCCCCTAGGCCCCTTCTTCGCTGCCGGTACGATGACAGACGATTCTTGCGCCATTATCCATACTGTCGAAAAATCATATCTAACAAATTTATAGGCCTAGTTATCCTGTACGGTGTCAACGCGGCGCAAAATGCCATGATGAAGTGTACGTTTTATCGCTGCAGTCCAGTTGAAGAGGGGAAGATTACTGACGAACTCCCAATAGCCGATGAGTGGAAGAACGACCCTCGCAACCCCAACGCTAGGGCAGGAGGAGGACATTAGAAAGATAATGGACTTGGAAGAAAATGGTGTATCATACCGAACGAGTAACATCATAGAGGGTCAAACTGGTCAATTCATTCCGTTAGTCGAGCAAGACAGTACTGTACCATAGATTACGAGCTCACGCCGAATTGAGAGCCGTGTCCACAATCGAAACCTACTGTTCATCTGTGCTGCGGACCGATTCAATCGATGAATTCAAGAGAAACATATGATATGTTTCCACTGCGCTCGCTTACGCAAACATCGTCCCATATGCTCCACAAACTGAGCATCGTATCAGCCTCATGTCTCAAAAGTACGATCGCAATCTGATACTCTTAAAAACCTGTTCACCCAAGGAATAAATCCGTCTCTATTCAAACTTGGAAAAGCGCTGATTATGCGATGTATACGCCAACTGCGGCACCACCGAGGACAGCGAATTCCTCATGCCGTGGACTATGAAATCCTGACTTGTATTTATCATTTTGATCGCATATTCTAGCCATAAAGAAGATATTTTAAATACTAAATACAGAGTAAGACACTTCCTTCTACGTTATCTATATGCAAGCTATCTATCGAGATCTACGTCTCGTTATCGATCATAGATGGATCCGTTTGACCGAGTATTTTTATGTGATGTGTGATGAGCCATACGGCAGCAACTTTAGCGTAGAAACATGGATAATGAGAGTAGAAATCTCAATAATCACCGTAAACAATTTCATCCAAGATCATATCTAGATTTATGTCAACTTCGTACAGGCCGGCGACGTTGAGATATACAAGTTGTAGAGCAGAATATTCACGTTCTACCCGAAGCCCGGTCCAATGTACTAGTACGGCCCGTAACCTTAAAAAATCCCCGAATAACATTGAACTCATCCATTCCTCAACCCAACATTATCTTACTACAGTAACACCTCGTATATCCACACAGAATGCGATAGGCAGAAGAGATAAGGGAAGTGCAATTTAAAGCCTCAGCTAAAACCAGTGCAAAAAGTTACCATCGAAAGCTTACCTATATGAGACCCCTCACCTCACTCCCACGCAGCATCCACATCCCCATCCACAAGCACAACCACACCCGCCGCCTCCTCACCCCCCTTCAACCCCCCCACCACCTCCGGCCCATCACCATGTCCGCGCCAGCAGCCACACCCACGCCCGACGGGGCCGCCAAAAAGGCTTCCCAAATCCCCAAAGGCAAGACCGAGCTCAAGATCCTCATGCTGCACGGGTACACCCAGTCCGGACCCGTCTTCAGCTCGAAGACCAAAGCGCTCGCCAAGCTGCTAACCAAAGCCGTGTCCCCGGCCCCCTACAACCTGCACCCGACGCTGCTGTACCCGACGGCGCCGCACCGGCTGCGGCCGAGCGACATCCCGGGGTACGCGCCCACAGGAGCCGGCGGCGCAACGGCAGAAGAGGAAGAAGAAGACGACAGCGACAACTGGGGCTGGTGGCGCAAGGACGAAGCGACGAACACGTACCGCGGCGTCGAGACGTGCATGCAGACCATCGCGACCGCGATCGCCGAAGCAGGCGGTGTAGACGGCGTCCTAGGATTCAGCCAGGGCGCGGCCCTAGGCGCGCTCGTCGCCGCCGCGCTAGAAGAGCCGCTTCGCACGCCCACCCCCGACGCGGAGCACCACGCCCCCTGGCTAGCCCAACTCCGGGCCGCGAACCACGGCGAGCCGTTGAAGTTCTGCGTGGTGTATAGCGGCTTCTACGCCGTGCCGGATGATCTGCAGTGGCTGTACTCGAGTCCCATATCCACGCCGACGTTGCATTTCCTCGGGTCCTTGGATACCGTGGTGGAGGAGAGCCGGAGCCAGAGGCTTGTGGAGCGGTGCGTGGATCCGACGGTCGTGGTACACCCCGGAGGCCACTATGTGCCGGTAGCCAAGGATTGGGTGCTAGTTCTCATAGGATGGCTGAGGAAGCAGTATGAGCCTAAAACTACGAAGAAAGACGATGACGATCTATGATGCACGTTTAGGTGGCGAGTATGAATATAGATAAGAGTATGTGTAGGGATTTGTGCAGTGCAGAAATGGAGATATGCACAGGGGACGTAGACATAAAGCTAGACCTAGATTTATACATATCACTATTTGGTAGCAAGATCACGGTAGAATCTAGGGATGGGGACTTAAGAAATAGAAGGCCATTCCAGTTCCACACGGGCATTCCGTGCCTCCTAATCTAGGTAATGTACATTCGCATGCCTTTTGATGCAAACCTGTGCTGTGCTGTGCCTTGCCTGACGAAAATTCCAAGCCGTCTCCAGCTCCGAAAGAATTACTCCCCTAAGCCCGGATACTCGTAAAGCAACAATCACCCCTACGCCTTCTTCTTCCCCTTCTTTTCCTTCCCTTCCTTTGCGCCGGGTTGGATTCTCGCCATCATCTCTTCCTTGGTGATGAGATGATCCACACGCTCCAATAGACCGAGGAGGCTCTTCATGTTGTGACTCCACTCGTTGAGGATGTCATCCACATCCCTGGGCTTGGCAAAGCTGACTATGCGCGCTGGTCGATCGATCCGGGCAAAGACTGTCTTGGAACATACTAGTTCGCTAATATACTTTTCCGTCTCGTCCTCAGTCAGGTCGAGTAGTTGGGTAAGGCGCTTCATGCCGATGCGAGTGTAGTACTTGGCAACAACTCTCACATTGTGCTCGATGACGCGTTTGCGCAGGTCCTGCCATCTCTGGTGGGCCTTTTCGTCCTTAGATTGGTTCGGACGCTCGTCAAAAATGTCGGTTCCGCAAAGATGGGGGCCGTATTGCTTGGCGACCTCGGGCCATCGCATGAGTTCGTGCACTGTGAACAATTTCAACAAGGATGCGTCAACGGGGATTTGAGAATTCCGCGTGTCGCGGAAGATGCGCTGGAGAAGATCGTGCTGTTCGTTGTCGTGGGGAGCGAGAATAACGAAGTAAATAATGCGTTGCAGGACCTGATTGCCATTAGCAATGTTTGATATATTGGGAAGTTAGTGACCAAACGTACAGGTTGTAGTTTTGAAGGATCTTCCTCGACGGCTTCGGTATCTAACACTTGTCTGTAGTGTTTGCAAGCATCGAGATATTTGTCGTCGTGCTTCGCCAAGGTAATCTGTTGTTCATAGTAGGCCAACTTCAAGTCGGTGGTATCATCCTCTTGCTCTGGAGGCACTTCCTCCCCACGTTTCAGCTTCTCTTCCCTGACCTTCTTCTCTTTCTCGATCTGCTCTGGCGTCTTCTTGGGCTTCCGTGCCAAGTATCGGGTGCTGATCTTGCGACTAAGAATGCCAGCCTGTGTCCAATCGCCGTTTTCGATGCAAAGCGCAACTTGAGCAAGTATGAATTCTGTCTTCTCGCGTCTTTCCATCGATCCGAAAGTTTCGACTTGCAGTTCGCAAAGGATGTCCATGGCGGACTTGAGATCGCCTTGTTGCTTCTTGATGTCGGACAGGATCTTGGTCACACGAGCACGCTCGACCTCAACGAAAATCTTGCCCTCGGTTACAGTTCGGAGGGTCTCAATGACAGTGAGCTTGGTGTCCAGGTTCGGGGTAGCGTCGAGGAAACCCATGACGGTTTGGACCATCTTGGTGATAGCCTGCTTGAGCTGGCCATGTTTCTTGGAGAAGACCAGGACCTGATCATTGAGTAAACTCCAGTTGCCGGCATCTTTGCAGATTGTACATATAGCGATAAGGGTTCTGGATGTGGATGCAAGATCGGAGGCCTGGGTGTAAGGGTTAGTAAAGATTTGTGAGCGATGATAATGCGAGGCAATAGCTGACCTGGCGGGTTTGCTTCTCGAATATGGTCAACTTCTCAATAGCTGCTTGGATATCGTTCTAGTCTTTCATGTTAGCTAAATGTTACAACACTTATAATATTCGTATAAGTCGGGCGCACCTTGGTGAGCTTCTCTGCCTCAGCGAGCTGCGTGTCAGCTTCCTTGCTGAAGTCCTTCTCGGGCTTCAGAGCTGCGTCGGCCATGATTTCTCAACTCTTGCGACGATAGAAAATGTAAACGAATTAAGGCGCAGTGTACTCGGGATGAAACCTATGGGGAGGCCTTCGTAAATTATTTTGAAATGTCGTAAGTAGTGCGGCGGTTGGTGGATGATGAATTGTAGAGGGAAAGATGTAAAAAGATCAAATTAACGGTGGAAGCTCAGGTCCAATACGTAGATACCTTGTACGTTATTAGTACGTTGCTTGCGAGGCGACGAAAGCTCACGCCTGCCTTGCAACATTCAATTGATTGGTCCGAGCGCCAAGCTTGGTCAGCTAGATAACATTGTATCACATGTAGATAACGCTCTAGTCTGCTGATATGTACCTATGTACCTAGTGTATGTACCTATGTACTTTATGTAATCCGGTATTTGATTTCCGAAATCCCCATCTAACAAATCTCCTCCATTCCATCGTGTACCATCATGTCAAGTCATACCTGGATTTCAGAATACTCAAGACATCATTTGATATCCCATATATCACCCAATTTAATGGACGCTTGCCAATTTGGAACTAACCAGCCCCTTTTTACCGCCCCCCCCCCCCTTTTTTTTTTACAAGGACTCAGGGGCTATCATTACCTCACAGGCTTCTTAGTTGACTCTCCCATTCATACTATTCGCAATCACCCCCTATCATAATCCGATAACTTATTTCATTTACACTACTTGATCCCTCTTTTACTACATCAAGAACTTCGATAGGTCTTCTGAATTTCCAACTTAGCCCATCCGTCTCATATAATGGCTAAAGCATTCGCCGTACTTGATACTCCTCCTATAGGTTCCCGTCAGTTATATTTCTCACAGGAGAATCCAAGCGCATCATCATACATACCTGTGACATGGTTAGGAGCACTCGCGAGGAAGAACGTCCATTGCTTCCTCTTGGCACACTTCTCGGCTAGTCTCTCAAGATCCCACAATTCCCCTATCGGACAACCCCAGAGCGCCAGCAGTTTCTCATGGAGGTAGTAGTCTTATGTTAAGTATGATGTGTCAGCACTCTCCCCCTTTCACGGAATTTCTGACACGCGATGGACACGTACCTTTACGAGAGGGCCACGCCTCAAACGCGGGTTGGTCCCCCGCCACAGCCGAGAAGTAAGAGTCGTGCAAGAAGTCAAGCATCTCCTCGCTCTGTTCCACACCGATATAGCGCTGTCCGTCATCAGGTCCAAACTTATGCGGCTTGAGGTGGTGAGCTGCCTTCTGCTCGTTCGTAAGCGTGTTCGCATTCTTCAAGAAGCCGGATCTGACTAGTAGTATGTCGCCGATCTGTATATCACCTCCTTGTGCCGCAGGTCTCAAGTCGATCCCCTGCGCCTGTGCTACCTTTACAAGGTCACTGTGCGTGATGCTGAAGTTATCATAGAATACCGGCTTGATGTTGTTCGCTTCAGCATAGCGAGCGTAGTCGAGAAGAAGGCCCCTCCCCGCAATGCCACGGGTAGCCCATGCATGCATGCCACACTTGGTTGAGGCATTGGGGCCAGTTATGTCCTCAAGCGTCGTCTACAGAAAGGTTTAGATCAACTCCAAATCCTTCCAGTTCCTTTTACGACAAACTTACTTTGTTGTAAAAGAACCCAGAAGGGACGTGAGCAAACTACACAAGGTTAACTGTTGAGCTGATCAAGATTTCTAACCACACAATCAAGCTCACATGACGAAACCCATCCCATTGAGATGTGCTTTGGGGGTTCATTTCGTAAGTGTCGTCAACCGTATGTTTGGCTCCTAGAGAAGCAATGCGATGCTTGAAAAAGGCTCTTCCGTAGCATGGTGGCATTGGTTGGTCAAACGGAAGTCTCAAGCGCAGGTTAGCAGGAAAGGAAATTCCCTCAGTTCGTGGTATATATATTGTTATATATATAACATAAACGAGACTCTATACTAACCCAAGTGGAATTGTTTCTCCCGAAGAGACAGTTTCGAGTGCTTTCTTCACCCTCTCCGGCGTCTGTAGGTTCAGCCTACCCAGCTGTGAACAAAAATAAGTCAATTATCCCAACTCCCTGTATAACATGAGCCAACTAACCTCATCATCTTCGCCCCATATCCATGCCGAATCTTCGGGTTCGCCAGCTTGAGGCCGCAAGTCTTTTCTTAGTGGAAGCTCCATTGAAGTGACAGTAGTAGACGCGATCCTCCGAACCATGGGATAGGGTGAGGTAGATAGCTACAGAGGTACAATATATACTACATATAGTAGCAGCGGGGAATTATAAATCAATATCCCGAGGCCCAAAACCCAGTCCCATCCGCCTATCACTTTTCGCTTCCCCTCATGAAGCAATCATAACCTCGGTCAATAATTTTATGATTTATCAATGACGTGGATAATAAAAATGAACTGTTTCTATCTAAGTATCAAACCATTTGTTCATATGTGGAGCTAAGCCAATATACCATTATTCTGCTGTGCTGATGTTAGCATAGAAGTGTCTTGAAGATCACAGTCATTCCCTCTGGTGGGCAGGAGCCGCCACCAGACAATCAACTCTCAATAAGTTATATACTCTTATAGATTATATACTCTAGGTATGTTTACTCTCTACTGTAGAAAGACTATATACATTAGTAGAACAGTGTGTGCTTTGAATACCTATCCATGTCATATAAGCTAACATACCAGTATGCGCACATACCAGGTGCGGTCCACTTACCATTTTTGACAAATCCTTAATATCACCACCACCTTCAAAATTTAA
>MU386075.1:0-20996 GCA_022497145.1 Rostrohypoxylon terebratum
TAGATAGCCTCTTTTCCCTCCTCAGCTTAGAATCTTCGTCTATAGAGCTATTTCTGCCGGTACCTTGGAGTCGGTTCTGATCCTAGCCGTGACATAACGTATAAATACGTATAAAGTTTTTTTTTATAAATATATTTATATTTAATCTTTTAACACTTTAATACCGTTATAATATAATTTTATTAAAAAAGTTTTGTAATGTTTTATTAGTTTTTTTATGTAATTATTTTTTTTCGTTAATTTATATAAGTATTTTATATATTTTATTAGTTATTAATTTTATAAAAACTACGTTTTAAATATAAAAAAAAGTTATTATAATTACTTAGTTTAAATAAATTTTTAATTATAAAATTAGTTTTATATTTTTATAATATTATTTTTTTAGTATTATTATTTGTTTTTTTTTACTTTTTTATTGTTTTTTAAATGTAAAAGTGTAATTAATTTAATTATTATATTATGTTAAACGTTTTAAATAATAGTTTTATTATTTATAATCTTTTTTATATTATTAAATATAATTTTTTAAAAACTTTTCAAGATTTTATTTATTTTAATTAATAATAATATATAATTTTTAAATTTAATTAACGGTATAATTTAAGTTTGAATTTATTTTATAATATATTTAATTATAATAAAAACTATTATTTTATTAATTAACGTATAGTTTATAGTTTATTTTATAAAAAACATTAATAATATTATAATTAATTTTTTTATTAATTAGTAAAAAAACATTTAACTATAATTTATTATATTATAAATGTTAATTTTAATGTTTTTTTCTATATTATTTTAATATGCGTTATATATTAATTACGTTTATAATTATTTTAATTATATATAATAAATCTTTTAAAGATTTTATTACTGTTACAATCGGTCTGGGGACAACCAATTGCGCCATGAAGCTAAAAGCTTCCCAATGACCAACTGATCATTGTTCCCCAATTCTGTATTATATGTGTTACCCCGCAGCTGGACCGTAACAATTACGAACTTATTTACTACTTTTATTTAACTAACTTTATAAAGTAAATACGTACTTTAAAATATTTAGTTTTAAAGTAATAATATTATAAAGTTAACGATTTTATTCGTAAAAAAGATTTCATAAGACTTTATATTTAAATGTAATTTAAATACTTAAATTAAAAGCTAAAAAACTAAAAACTAAATATAATAGGAAATTTTCATTTTTAATATATTAAATCTTTATGTTTATAAAATAAATAAGTTAAAATTATTTTTATAAATTAATTTTAATTTATTAAGTTAAGTTCGACTTATTAAATTAAACTTAATTTAATGTTAAAACTTTAATTAAGTTATATAACTTTTAAGTAATGTTTTATCCGTTTTTGTTACGAACCCGTCTACTACCTCTGTCTAACTGACTTCGTAGAGCGGATACGTACCCTGGGGAACTTGGTTTTAAGGTAACAATACTGTAGGGTTGACGATTCTGTTCGTAAAAGAGATTTCCTGGGACTCTATATTCAAGTGCGGTCTGAATACTTAGATTGAAAGCTGAAGAACTAAAACTAAATACAATAGGAAATTTCGATTCTTTATATATTAAACTCTCCTTCGCTGGTAGAGGAATGAATCGATGGGAACTAATGGTGAGTTCGTCGATTCATCGTTTCCTGAAACGCTGAATCGAGGCATGTATCACGGCGATTCATCGTTTCAGTCACGTGACCTTCGGATTATTATTTCTTCCGGTGGTCGTATCTTCGGATCGTAACACGTAACCTTAAAAGTTTAACTTTAAATTTTAAATAGAATAATATAAATTTATTTTTAATATATATAAATAATAAATATTTAATAAAAAACTTATAATATATAAATAAAATCATATTAAAATAAAATTATAAACAGTTAAAAATAATATAAATTATAATAATTAAAAATAATTATTTTAAAACAAAACAAATCATTATAATTTCACATAACTTAAATAATAAACACGTTAATTAATAAATTTAAGTGTAAACTTATTTATTATATATATAAGTAAACATTATATAAATTAACTTAGATCTTAAATTCCTAAGAAATACAACAAGTCTACTCTTAAGGATTCATTTAGCACTCTTATACCAAGGTAAATAGGTGCTTAGAATCACTAAAGTGACCCAGTTAAAAGCACAGCATAACCGTCTCCTATACAAATTAGCTAAATGCTTTAATCTTCAAATAATAGTTATATAACTGACCTTATATTTTAGTCAATTCTCGGTTCCTCGTTATGCGATGCCCTCACTAATCTTACCTATCCTAACTAAAATGTAAACGTAGAGTCTTAACTTAGTACTAATAAATGATTAGTATGCTTCGTGGACATATTCATAGTCATCACTCTACCAAAACTGCCCCATATTATATATTAATTTTCAAGGGTAAAGTAAGTCTTCTCCTATATGACTTTCAACAAACCAAGCTTTATCTTTAATAACCCTTTCATATATTAACATGTTATTAGGTAGCTTGATACCTCTCCACAGTTCGGAGTGTACATTAGTCATATAATCAGTAAAATCTCTTGAAATTTAAGACGTGCGGTTATCAATATTCCAGCCGGATACAAAGCAACGAAAGTAATTTTATATAATCTGTACAATTGGTTTTCTGTTTAAACCGAGCATTCTTTAAGTTAAGTTTTCCATAAATTTAGTAAAATGCTTCAAAGTCTTTATTTTATAGGCATCAGCATTGGGATAGGTGTTTCGATACCTGTACATGTTAGCTCAGTACTGGGAGAAATTGATACAATCATGCCAAAGTTCCATTTACACTCTATATATCTCCTTGGTGTGGTCTAGAACCACCTTTGGGACAGGATTCTCATAGATATTAGCGACATTATCTTCGAACTCATTTATAAATAAGGTTGGCGTGTTGTTTGTAGACTACAGGGTCCCATTTCTGGGCCTAGTTCCTAGCAAGCTGCCACCTCGCGAAAGGTTGATATTTCATACTCATCTCCCTTGATTCAAGGAATGATTTACCTTCGCTAATCTCATCTTGATGTTCTCCTTGAGCTGTCATGAGCAAGGGCTGAGCCTCCCCTGAGAAACGCCTGATTAGGCGGGCCTGAGTAAAACGGCAAGAGATGGTGTGAAGGATAAGGGGTCGGCAAGGGCAACTTTCATGTGATGTAACAGACAAGAGACACACGGACTAAGCTTCGGGCAAATCCGATGTGAGCAGTGACGCCACCTTTCTTCGTTCTTTTTCTTCTCCTTCTTTTCTTTCTGCATTCTTTTTACATTACCTGCAGTCTGGTGAATCATAAGAAGAACAGTAGAAACATCGAAGTTTATACACGAGGGCCACGATGGTCTTGTAGACAAGGGTTAAATGATTGATTCTCCAAGCGGGTCAGCTATTAGACGTAAAGACGAATCCCCAATTGCCGCGCCCATCAACTGATACGGAACTTGATAGGTATCTCTGGCTCGGACTTTATGATGCCGTATCTACAATGTCAATCATTGACTGATGATGTTAGATGGATTATCTTGTCAGCTGTTCGTAAGTTACTCTCACTTGAGCCTTTGTAAACTGCATTTACCTCGAGTCCATATGGCTGACGTTGGATTTATAAAGAACACCGGCCCAACTATGGTCTGCATTGCTGTCCCTCTGGACGATCTTGATTTTCGTTTGCAGTATTTAGATCTCCTCACGACCAGCCGGGCCAATCCTCAATTGAGAGCAGTCATATTGGATGTCCCTACTTACGTATTGAAGGTACTTGCGTGTTGAAGGCGGAAGGTGCCTAAAACAAACAAACAAGGAGAGTTGCCCGTATGGCTCTATCCCCGGAACTGGCAATATGGTGTATATCATGTGTCATTTCAATTTTGGTCTTTGGCCGAATTGCTTCATTACTTAACCAGATAGATGTGTAGGCGCAACGGATCATATCTTGATTTTTGAATTTGGACAGAGCAAGAATGGAATGGTAGATACCCAGTCAAATATTTACCTTCAGCGTTTCTTTATTGCATGTGTAATTGTGCAAGCATCAATCATCATGGATCCCTGGATGTAGGTATAGCGTGCCAGTTGGTATTAATCTAGATTATGGATGGCATCACAGAAAAGCTAATTATGACCATGTACATACTATGTAAAGGGAGATATGAGACATGTGACACTCAATATACCAGGCACATAGCTCACAAGTGATAATTTCTACTAGGTAGTCTGCTGGGATATATATCAGACACTTTAGTATCTACCTAGCGTAATAAAGATTCGTAGATGGATACAAATTCATGCCACCTCTAAGCATCCTTAATAATAATAAAAGAAAGAAAAGAAAAAAAACCCAGGTGACTTAATTACGTATATGACCCATCGTTAACTTCCGCTACTTTAACGAATGCTTGGTAGTTTGTGTGAATTTTATCTTTGTTTCGTGGTGATAGTGTGAAATACATATGTATATCGACTAGATGAATATCAGAGTTCTCGTCAGACCAAGTGATGCTTTTTTTTTTCACCTGACGTGATAAACGTTAGAAGTCGGTGGCCCCCTTTTTTGTCGTCATTTTTGGCTATTGCGTATCTTCGTGCCTTCCACCTTAATACCGCCCCGGCACCTTCCTAATTATCAACAATCGTCATGATCGCACTTGCCGCCTACTGGGAGAATGACCGGTGCAGGACGACTTTTTAAGTGGAGGAAGATAAAATTACCCATCTCACTTAAACCAAACCTACTTATCTTGCAATCTAAAATATTTCCCATCTTCATCTTCAAACTTGATGCTGGGACTTCTGCTCCTAAGTAGAAGCTTAGACTCACTCTACTTACACACCTAGGTGCGTTATGATCTTCGTCCCTCGTACTTGGAACATTAACAACTACACCAATCTTCTCTCCTTCATCACTAAACCACACAATGCTTACCTTCCTGTCATAGTCCGACCTTACTGAAACCCTGGTCTTCGTCATCTCGAGTCGAATTCCTGCTATCACCATCTCTACAGTCGCCACCAAATTCGAACTCTGGGTATGTTACATTTTATTCTACTCTGAACCGCGCCAACCTCATCCTCTTCAATAAGCATCCATAGATAGTGTTATTTCTTTATGGTTGAGCTTATCTTCATAGGAAAAAAAAACGGGACGTGGAAATGCCTACCTGACTAGGTGCTTCACTGCCCACGAATTCCCGCGAGTCCCCTCGTCACCTACCCTTCTACATATTTTTTTTTCATCTTCCATTCTCTCATGTACACCACGTATGACTCACAGTGGTAGGCCGTCCCGCAATTCCTCATCTCGTCAACGACCTTTCCGTCTGCGAAGATACTTTACTACTACTACTTAACTTCACACACATCCCTCTTCTCTTCTCTTCTCTTATACACACTTCCAACTGGGTGACTTATTCTCAGACCATCCATCTTTCCTTCCTTCCTTTTTTTGTTTCCTACCTTCACTGTCGACGAACGTGAATATTTTTTCACCTGCCTTGCGCACAAACCAAGTACTGCCCTAACGCTCACTTTTGTTTTTCTACTCTTTCCAACGTACCATCTATGATCCCTCCCCAAGAAACAAAACCCAGACCATCAACATTACCTCAACAATCTATCTCATACTTCCATTCTACTTAAGACCAAAGAATAGTCCTGCTTTCTTACAGGCTACAGCCAGTTACATATTGGCAATTGTTCGCTGACTGCTCTGTAGGCTTTCTGGAGTCAACTTCTGAGGTACGTGAAATATTGCCATTGTCTTTTGTTTCTTACATACACAAATCACATCACTGGTCCTTCTCAATTCATGGTGGGAGTACTGGCATACCAACGATCCCGCCTCTTGCATGATATGGATTCACAAACTATTTGGCTTTGTTGATTCCCACGCTTCACCTGCCTCCTTCTACATCGTCACATTGAAGTCGCGCTTCTCTCTTGACCTTGCTGTATAAAAACCTTTTCCTTTATTCCTTGTCAACACCAAACAACACAAGCACCCTGCATAAAGTCCACCGGCAGGAGGAGGAGATGGTATCTCAACCCTAAATACTACCTTGCTCCTTTCGAGGTAGGCCCTCGAGGTCTCTTGTCCGAGGGAGATTTTGGTAACACACAAGTTGACTTACGATACCACCTTACCTACTGTCATACATGCCTATACACCTCAAGATTGTTCCACTCCTCGATTTTGACAGAACTTGGCAATACCTTCTATTTGGTATCAATTCTGGCGATTACACTTGCTGATGTCGTGTTTTAATCTAGTACAGGCTCGTCTAGTTACCATCATACTTCACCACGAATATACGCAAGTACTGAGGGCTCAAGATGAGCGACTCATCTACTGCTGCTGATGCGATGGAGCCAATCGCAGTGGTTGGGTTAGGCTGTCGCTTTCCAGGCAACGCTACATCGCCCGTTGCACTATGGGAAATGCTTCGGGAAGGCCGAAGCGCATGGTCGGAAATCCCCCAGGAACGTATGAACATTGCGAGCTATTTCCATCCTAGCGGAAATCGTCAAGGAACCGTTTGTCCTCCCTCTAACCTTTCGGTTGAATGATGGCTGAAATTGGATTAGGTTCCCTTTATGTCGGCTCACTTTATCGATGAAGATGTCCGCGTCTTTGATACTTCAGTAAGTTTTGATTTGTACGTACTCAAACACTGTCGTGCTAACTGCAGCAGTTCTTCTCGATTCCTGCCGACGAAGCTCGGGCGATAGACCCCCAACAACGAATTCTATTGGAGGTGTCTGTCGAGGCCTTGGACAATGGTATGTCACCCGTTGACCAAAGATTCCACAAATCAACTAACCTGTCGTCTTAGCTGGTGTTGATCGTGATGCTATTCGAAAGTCTGATACCGGTGTCTGGGTTGGATCTTTTGTAAAAGGTATGTGACATGGAAACTCCCTCAACCATCTCCCTTTTAGACTTGGAGACCGAGCTAACAAGTTGAAGATTACGAACAGATCGTACTCCGTGATCCTGACGACTCCCCAAAATATGGGGCTACGGGTAACGGAATTGCAATCATGTCTAATCGGATTTCGTATTTCCTGGATGTCAACGGACCGAGCATGACAATCGATACAGGCTGCAGTGCTAGTCTTGTCTGTGTGCATAATGCCTGCCAAAGCTTGCGCAACAGGGAGATCGACATGGTAGGTTCACCATTTTATACATTAGTGGTCTGGAAGATATTAATTATACCAGGGTCTTGCTGGTGGCGCCGGCCTCATCCTGACACCCAACACCATGATGCCCATGACGGCGCTCAATTTCTTGAGTCCTGACGGAAAATGCTTTACATTTGATGCGCGAGCAAATGGATACGGCCGTGGCGAAGGTATCGGCATCGTTGTACTTAAGCGTCTTACGGACGCTATCCGAGACAACGACAACATTCGCTGCGTCATACGTGGATCAAGTGTTAACCAGGACGGTCGAACTCCAGGTCAGTATTTTACATCCAGTATAACAAGGTCTCTACTAACTGCGACATAAAGGAATCACGTTGCCATCGTCTGAAGCCCAATTGAGAAACATCAGATCTGTCTACAAAAGAGCCGGACTTTCTGTTGACAAGACAGCTTATGTCGAATGCCACGGAACCGGTACGCAGGCTGGAGATTTTCGCGAAGTGAAAGCTATATCGGATGCATTCTGTGGAGGTCGTACTTCTGACAATCCCATATACGTCGTAAGTCTACTTGCTACTGCACCTGTTACCTTAGAATCTCTTCTTCTGACACTAGCATTTAGGGGTCAATCAAAACCAACATCGGTCACCTGGAAGGATGTGCCGGGATCGCCGGCCTAATCAAAGGCGTGTTAGCGGTCGAGCAAGGAATAATCCCTAAGCATCTCAACTTCGAGTTGCCAGGTAACCCGGCGATTAAGTTTGACGATTGGAAAGTGAAGGTAAGGAGTGAAACTGTACTGACCCTCATGTCCTTGACTAATTTGTGCACACTCACAGGTCCCAATCACTAACACATACTGGCCTGTCGAAGGGCTTCGACGCGCTAGCATCAACTGCTTTGGTTTTGGTGGAACGTAAGTGGTAGCCCCTATAGCGTAGCCCTACGTTCTCTTTTTCTACCGTGTTGTACGACCTGGGATTGATGAATTATTCTTGGCATTGGGCTCAAATGAACAAATACTAACTTAAACGTTCTAGTAATGCACATATCATCATGGATGATGCTGCCCACTACCTAGCCGAAAGAGGGCTTGTAGCACATCACAGCACCACGAATCTGGGGTCATTTCCTTACAGAACTGAGAACTGCCAGTCTATCATGGGGTACGATAGCTCCATAATAAGCGAACACGTAATGCCCCCGTCCTCGCCAAGCCATCTGTTCGTATTTTCTGCTCATGAGCAGAAGGTATTGTCTCAGATGATTAAGGACTACCTGTCCTATTTGAAAGAGCGGGCTGATTCGGTTCCCGCAAATATTATGGAAAACCTTGCGTACACGCTTGGTTGCCGCCGAACTAAGTTGCCGTGGAGGGCGTCGGTCACCGCGCAATCTCTGAACGAACTCGTACGAAAACTGGAGGATATGAAATCTATCGATTTTGTGAGAGCGTTGGACGAAAAGGCTACCAAAGTAGCCTTCGTTTTTGGCGGACAAGGAGCGCAATGGTTTGCCATGGGCAGGGAGTTACTAGGATTCGACATTTTCCTAAAGTCGATCTCGGTTGCTGACGCATATCTATACGACCATTCCGAGCATTCCTTCAACCTCATGAAGGAACTTCTTAAAGATGAAATCTCTTCCGACATTAACCGCCCCGAGATATCTCAGCCAGCGACAACAGCAATTCAGATAGCGCTTGTCGATATGCTGATAAAGCATTTCGGAATTATTCCAAGCTATGTTTGTGGCCACTCTTCCGGTGAGATTGCTGCCGCGTATGCCCTAGGTGCTCTCTCGGCCCAGGATGCTTTAGAGCTAGCTTACCAACGAGGTCGCTGTGCTGGAGCTATGAATACTTCCTTCGGGGATGAAGAAGCATCAAAAGGTAGCATGTTAGCGGCTGGCTTATCGGCACACGAAGCGCAGATGTACGTGGAAAAGGTTGGCAATAACCGAGCGGTGGTGGCTTGTATAAACAGCCCAACCTCGGTGACGCTTTCCGGCGACAAGGATGCGATTTCAGAACTCCAAGCATCTTTGCAAGCAGCAGGAATATTTAACCGACAGTTAGTCGTCGGTATCGCATATCACTCGCATCATATGAAGCGTTGTGAGGCCGAGTACCTCCGTTCAATCAAGCATATCGTGCCTAAAGAGCCGCGTATCGGCACGATACCGCATCCCCACGTTCAGGGCAAGCCGGTTACGTCAAAAGATATTCAGTTTGACCCCTGCAAGTCCCTTGGTCTTTCCTCAGAAGAGCAATGCGTCATGTACTCATCTGTGACTGGACGCCCAATTGGTTGGGAAGAGCTTGGCCCGCAGTATTGGGTCAGGAACATGGTCTCCCCGGTGCTTTTTGCCGATGCTATGCATCAAATGTTAAGCTCCAAGATCCCCAAGCCGACCCTGTTATTGGAAATAAGCCCACACTCTACACTTCAGGGCCCAGTCAAACAAATCCTAGACGCCGAGGAGAAGCTTGGACAACGGCCGACATACTGTTCCATGCTTCGTCGGGGAATCGACGCGGCAGATACTGCACTCGACGCAGTTGGCAAGTTATGGGGTCATGGCTGTGACGTTTCTATGCTTTGGGTGGTGATGCGAAACTTACAATTGAAAGGACAACCAAAGCTCCTTGTCGATCTGCCCAAGTATCCTTGGAACCATGACAATGTTTATTGGTACGAGTCGCATCTATCACGAGCCAATCGCTTCCAAGTCCATGGTAGATACGACCTTATCGGACGACCAACAGCGGACTCCATTCCATTCCAGCCTCGGTGGCGCGGATTCCTACGGCAGTCGGAGATTCCCTGGATTCGTGACCATCAGGTCCAAAAGACAATGATTTATCCTGCTGCTGGTATGGTAACCATGGTCCTTGAAGCTGCCAAACAAATGGCGTCAGACGGCTTTGCGGGCATTGAGATTACCGAATTCAAGATCCAAAAGGCTATGATTATCCCTGAGACCTCGCACGGATTAGAATATGCTTTGAACTTCAACAAGCAGTCCGATGGCTTGGAAGGATCATTGGCTGCCGACGTCCGTCTTTCAAAGTTGCCGGCAGTTCCATCAACCACGTTTGAATTTTTCATCTACTCGAAGCAGCTTGATGGTCCGTGGGAGGAGCATGGCGAGGGATGCGTCACGATCTATCGTAGCTCTTCTAGTGACGGCGCAAGGGCCGAGCACCAGGCCCGCAAGGAGAGGCTGTTCCAAGCCGACAAGCATTATCAGTCGTACATCGACGCCAAGAATAATTGTGACGAGCTGGTTATACCGCGACAGCTTTACGAGACCTTGGATGTCATTGGCATGAATTATGGTCTCTTATTCCAGAACATTAGCTCTCTTCACAGAAAAGAGAATGTTTGTGTCAGCACCGTTCGCGTTCCGGACACTAGATCGGTTATGCCAGCTAACTTCGAATACCCTCATATACTTCATCCAGCAACCCTGGATTCGATTTTTCAAACAGCCTTTGCTATTGGAAACGACCCGATGGTTCCCTCATTCATCGGCAGTCTTTATCTATCGGCTGAGCCTGATATCCTTTCGAAGGCTGGACAAGAACTCGTTGTAAAGACTCGAGCGGATCTTCGCGGCTTACGCGACGCATCTGCGTCGTTCGTTGTCGCGGACGGGTCTTGGTTAGACAGCGCCAGAGCCCAGAACCCCCCGCTAATTTTAATTAAGGATATGACCTTCACTGTCTTGGCCTCAAACCTAACGAGCGTGGAAAACGGATTTCTACCAAACCATCACAATCTATGCTCTGAGATTAAGTGGGAAGCGTTAGGTGATGATTCAGAGGATATCCAGGGGCAAGGTAAACTGTTACAGAGGCTGTGCTCAGCTGAGCAAAAGTATCGAGTTCTTATCCTCGTTCCGGGAGGATTGGAAGTCGGCCTCGACCAGCTCTGCTCAGGATTCGCTGATGTGTTTGACTGCGAGATCCGAACGTTGAGCGGTATAGAAAGTGGAGAACGATTGCCGGAATTCTGCATATCCCTTCTGGAGGCTGATGGCGAGCCGCTGATTTGGAATTGGTCTGAGCAGGATTTCCTTGCGTTTCGCAGTGTTGTTAATGCTACGAAGGGCATATTCTGGATCACTCGAGGTTCACAGCTGGAGGCGAATAACCCTCAATCTTGCCTGATCCAGGCTCTTGGACGTACTGTTCAGTCTGAGTATCCTACCAAGAAATTGATCACGCTTGATGTCTGCGTGGACACTGATCTCTCTCAGGAGGGGTCTATCAAGATGATAATTGGCCTTTTCGGACGATCCTTCTTTGGAGAGGATACCGGCAGCGCGACAGAAACAGAGTATGTCGAAAGAGAAGGGAAGGTCATAGTTCCGAGGTTGGTCCTAGTGGAAGAACTCAATTCTCTAATTGAACGTGGCTCTGTAGCGGCCGAGCCTATACTGCAGAGTATACAGGATCCCCATGAGAGGCCACTCAAGTTAGAGATGGGGAAAGTGGGCGATGCGAGCAGCTTACACTGGCGTGACGACCCTGACGCCAATCTCCCACTCTCTCCGAATGATGTAAAAATAAGGGTGCTGATGACTATGCTCACCGAATTGGACGAAGACATTGTGCAAGGGCGAGCGCAGGATGACTATCTGGGGACCGACGCGTACGGTATAATTGAAGACCTTGGCGCAAATGTGAGGACCGACCTCAAGGTGGGTGACCACGTCGTGGGCATTGCCCGTGGAGGCCTCAGGGATTTCGTGGTATGCAATGAAAATCTAGTCATCGGGGTCCCTGATGAAGTGCGGCTTCGTCAATCACATACGGTCTTCTCCGTCGTCAACCATGCGCTCGCGACACTGAAGGCTGGCGACGTTGTTTTGGTACATGCTGGTGCAAGATCGTTCGGCCAGGCAGCGATCCAGGTTGCTCAGAGATTGGGTGCGATAATCCTGGCAACCGCAGAGACCAATCGGCAACGTGCCATACTCGAAGATCTCTTTGGACTTCCAGACAAACACATCCTTGACGCGAGAGAAGAGAGCTTTGTGGATCGGATAATGCAACTAACCAACAACATGGGAGTGAACATGATCTTTGACCCAGCGGCTTCGAGTAGAGATTCCAATATAAGATGCATTGGACAAGGTAAGCAACCATAATACGAAGGGGCTAGGATAAGGACTTTTGCTAACCGTTTTCAGATGGCCATGTGTTCGGCTTTGCAAACAAACCCGACCAAAACATGACAGCCCGTCAGACAGAAATTATGGGCAAATCATTTAGCTACACCATTATAGATGTGCCATCTTTGATCAAGAATCAGCCAGGGCTTCTTGGGCAGAATTTGAAGGAAGTCTATCTACCATTGGCTACTGGCCAATTCAGGATCAAAGGACCACATGAAATCTCTGAATACGACTATTCTAACATCCAGGATGCTTTCACGGCCATGGATATGTACAAAGCTGGGGATCAGCTCTGCTGCCGACGACCTACGGCACCGACAAAAATCCGGACTGTCCCACGGGCCCGCTGTCCTACCAGCGACTATTTGTACGGGAACGCTACCTATGTGCTCTCTGGCGGTTTCGGTGGCCTCGGAGTGGAGATTGCTAAGCTCCTTGCAATCAACGGGGCTAAGCACATCGCGTTTCTATCGCGGTCTGGCGCGAAGAGCGAGTTGGCAGATTCTTGCCTAACCTTTCTCCGTAATAGAGGAGTCGATGCTCGGGATTTCAAGGTAGATATATGTGACGAGCAGGCGCTCGAGAAGACCTCATGGGAGATTGGCGCTTCAATGCCGCCTGTCAAGGGATTATTCCAATGCGCAGCTGTCTTACGAGACTCCGTATTCGAGAATATGACGTACGATGACTGGCAATTAGCAGTTAGACCCAAGACGCTGGGTTCCTGGAACCTCCACAGAGTGTTAGGCGGCTCCTTGGACTTCTTCATCTTCTTATCCAGCTCGGCAGGTGTCATCGGAAACCGTGGCCAAGCGAACTACACGGCGGGCAATGCATTCCAAGACACCCTAGCAAGGCACATCAATACAAAATACGGAGCTACGACCCATGCGGTATCGATTGATTTGGGTCCAATCCTAGGAGCAGGAATGCTCGCAGAAGATCCACGGATGTTGGACATACTTAAAGCTAGCGGGTTCTTTGGAATCAGACTACAGGACTTCAAGACCATAGTCGAGTGTGCTATTGCCGGAAGAACAGGAGATGAATCAAAGATGCCAGCTCAGATCGTCACAGGCGTCGGAACGGGGGGGCTTATTCGTCAGAACAAACCGGCTGACCCTTATTGGACTCGCACATCGCTGTTCACGCGTCTCAACGACGTGGACATGCCGGAGGGTTGGGCGTCTATTTCTGAGAAGAACTCGGACTCTCGGAACGATATGCAGCGAATGCTAGCGCAAGCCCTAGATGCGGAAGAAGAAGAAGTCATTGTTACCAAAGGGCTTCAGGGAATGCTGTCAAAGAGCATGAACATGGACGCATCCGATGTTGAAGTCTCGAGACCGCCCAGTGCTTATGGCGTGGACTCGTTAGTCGCTGTCGGAGTGCGTAACTGGGTATCCAGAGAGTGCTCCGTAGATGTGAGCATTTTCGAGGTGCTTAGCGACACTAGCATCTCCAAGCTTAGTGCGATGATCGTGGAGAGAAGGGGGGCGCAATAGGAGAAGGGCGTAAAGTCACAATAGGGCCATGTTAGGTGTTGGAGGATTGCTTGTTTCTTTTCTGATTCTGTGTACATAGCAGAATGAGGCTGGATTGACAACACGGCTTATGATATACCGTGATACTGCGATACCTCACTATGTACCTTGTTTGAGTTAAAGCTAGGTACAGACTAGATGCCTAATGAGATATTGTATTCCCGAATAACAGACTGGCTAATCGAGGGTTTTGAGGTGGAGTAATTAATTGGCTACCTACTAGGTACCTAGGTCCTAGGTAGGTATGAGGATGACGACGACGACGGCGGCGACATCGATATTAGGTGATGGCGTAGCTAGTTGTGATAAGCGTGAGACGTGAGTGCAGTCTGATTTATAGGCAGGTAGTCTTACTGGCTGTATACTAGTACCTAAGGGATGTGTGACGGGACGGGACGGGATGACATGATGACGGGATGACGTAGGTGGGTAGTTGTACGGTTATTTTTTCCTGTTCTGATCGTCATAGCACGTATTAAATTGATTGGATAAAAGGCAGAGAGTGTTGCCAAGCCACGTAATCTCTCATGATATAGTGTAGTACAGTAGGGTAGATATCCCGCAGATATCCCATCCACCCCCTTTACCCCCCATACGCCTACTTAGGTACCTACCTAGGCAGAAGGACCTCAGAAAAAACGCCTCTTTGTATCAATAGCACTATATTTTCTACCTGCCTACTATTTAGGTATGTATGTAGAGATAGGAGGACCAATTATTTAATTATTGGTGAGAATTATTGATATAGCGGGTACAAGCACATATACATATAATATATATATATATATATTATACCTAGGACCTATGTAGCTTGAATACATGCATGATTATTAATTCCCCTCCAAGTTGCTCAGGTCCCCCTGTTAGTGACATGGTACGACTTCAAGGCTCCTTCTTAGGTACTAGTGCAAGAAGAACCCTAACTATCTAGGTCCTAGGCACTATTTTACTACTACCTAGTGCGACTATTATTAACGGTATTGTACCAACTAGGTAGGTAGGTAATAATAGGTAATAGGCATATACCCAGCAGGCTTAGCAGGCTTAGCAGATCTGGCAGACCTAGGTATGTAAGAACTTTCACGACCGTCTAAAAACAACATCACCGAATCTGAGAGGTTGTATGGGTTTGCTTGGGATTTGCTTGGCAGCTGAAGCCGAATCTCTTTCCTTTAACCTCTCGCACTCCTTTTCTTCCTTCCTTCCTCTTCCTTCTATTATTATTATTATCATTCTCATCCTCTTGTCCTTCGTTCTCTTCGTTCTCTTCGTTCTCTTCGTTCTCTTCGTTCTCTTCGTTCCCTTCGTTTCCCCCTCCTTTTCCCCAAGTCCCCAAGGTCGCCGACGCGGTGAGAAAGACGGTCGGGTACATAGGCAGGGAGTTAGTTGGGTAGCTTTTATCCATTGCTTTCCTGTCGTTGGTTGGTAGATGGTCTGTTAGATCTCAGCGTACGCGCGCGCAATATGACCGTACCCTTTGCCTTCTCCCTGCATCTGTTCATCTGCAAATTTGTAACCAATCGATTTTCGAAACAATTACATACGTTCTTTATGTGTATCTAGGGTGACGACAGCACCGCAGACGACAGGGACCTCACCAGGACTAGGTACAACCTCTCCAGCACTTTACACATCCACTATACTGTCTGCGCCGAGCTCTAGATAGCACTCTAGTGTCTCGATTCTTGTTGCTCCCTATTTTCTTCGAACCGTTTTTTTTTATTGCTTTGACAGTTCGTCCTCTCGCCGCCAATGGGAATTTTATCAACTCTCGCGACAGCTTCTGTTGCTGCATCTATCGCCATTGATGTCGCGATCGCACAAAGGGTCATTCCTGTAGGCTTTAGCAAGCCGACGGGAAGAACTCCCGCGCTGCACAAGCGCGCCGGGACGTATTCGCAAGAGCTGAATAACAATCTTACTGGAGGTGGCTACTATGCTCAAGTTACCGTGGGAACACCGCCGCAGACCGTCGACCTGATCGTCGACACCGGGAGCAGCGATGTTTGGATACTAGATTCAAATGCCAACCTGTGCCATTCCAAAACGATGCAGTCCTATTATGGGTACTGCCTGTCGACCTACGACCCATCCAACAGCTCAACGTACTCGGTCGTCTCTCGGAATACCTTTGACATCCGCTATGTCGACGGGTCGGGAGCCGAGGGTGACTACATCAAGGATAACTTTGGTATTGGCGGAGCCGACATCAAGGCGCTGCAGATGGGTCTCGCCAAGAATTCCACCATCAACTCTGGCCTCTTGGGTATAGGGTTTGCCGCCAACGTCGCCTCAGAAACTCCCTATCCCAACATTATGAATCTGTTTCAGGACCAAAATCTGACTGCCACCCAGGCCTACAGCTTATACCTGGACGATTTATATGCCGAGACTGGGACGATACTGTTCGGTGGTCTTGATACGGAGAAGTTCATCGGCGAGCTCAAGACTGTCGACATCCAACCGGATCGTTATGGCAACTATTCCTCCTTTACTGTCGCCCTCTCCTCTCTGACGACAACCGCCGATAATGGCACAGTGACCAATTACACAACCCGATCCGCCGTCCCTGTCATTCTTGATTCGGGCACCACCTTGACCTATATCCCCTCCAGTATGGCACGCCGCATCTTTGATGCATTCGATGCTGTGGATGATACCTCTGGCACGGGGCTTGTTTTCATAAATTGCGACTACTTGGGAAACAACAAGAATCTCACTTTTGATTTCCAGTTCGGCGGCAAAAACGGTCCTGTTGTCCACGTACCGATCGACGAGATGGTCCTGAATAACGTGCAAGGGTACGTGGAGCTTGGCTTGAATGTCCCTTCTCTGCCATTCGACAATGTTTGTAGTTTCGGCCTGCAGCCAAGTTCCGACTACTACCTTCTGGGTGACACGTTCCTCCGTTCGGCGTATGTGGTTTACGACCTCACCAACAAGCAGATCGGCTTAGCCCAAGCCAACCTGAATAGCACTAAGAGCAACATCATAGAGATCACTCAAGAGTCCGGAATCCCAGACGCTACCGGCGTCGCTTCTCAGGTTACTGCCGAGCAGACCGCTACCGGGCTTCCCGGTACCGGTAACGTTAATGGCGGACAGTCCACTGCTACTGCGAGCTCCTCAGGCTCGTCGCCTAGTCAGAGTGGCGGAAGTGCCGGTGTAAGGGCTGTGCCTGCTCCTAGCCGAGAGACACTAGCTATCGCTGCCATGACGGCTCTGTGCGGGTTGATGGGCGTTGGGTTGGTTGTGTTGTAGACGTAGATGCTTCGCAGGACATCGATCTTTAGGCGGGAAGCTCTCATGGCATTTGTGCAGAGTGGCACTAGATTTGCCTTCGCGCGGTCTAAAGGGCTACGGCATCATGAATGCTAGGCTAAGTTTGAGACGAGGGATCGGCCAAGGCGTATAACGAGATTTTGCGTTGGCGTGGACTCGAAGGTGGCTATTGAATTGAATCTCCGAATCTGGTGAGGATACCCTAAAACGCACGGTGGTGTACACGGATTCTTTTAGCATTTCAATACTGAGTGCGTTCTTCGTTCTTCATAGACGAACGCATGGTACGTAGACAATCATAAACCATTGTACCTCGTGTAATTCCTCCTCGGCTATACAGCGTTAATCATAATAATTTACACGTTTAGGAGAGAACCCAGGTAGCTTCTGTAAATACACCAAGCAGTGATAGTTTACCCCATCTGCTCGTATCTCTCCCTTGCCTTGTCCTTCGCTTTCGACACAAAGTCTGCGTAGTCGTTCTTTGTAGCTCGCGCAGCTTCTTCGGTGGCATCTCCGATCTTGCCGCCCTGTGCTCCGAGGCCAACACCTGGGGCGTACGCCATCGTCTCGATGATGTCGGTCCTTCCCCCGCCTTGGACCCCGAGCCCTTCTCCTGTGCTCCATCCCATTTTAGCTAACAGCCCCGCACCCTTTGAGATCGTTGGTTTGGCTGGCGGTATCTCCGCGGCTGGTCCCGAATCTTTGGCTGCCAGGACGTTCTTTCTAGGAAGATGAGGTTTTGCTTTTGGTTTACGAGGCTGGTTGTGCGCCATCCGGCGCTCCTTAGCCCGATCCCTATAATTAGACGTAGGCTCCATACCGAGAGCCTTCAAATCTTTGACTGCCCTAGTTATAAGTGATTCGTTATCGAGATTAGCCTTGTGCATATCGCTGATCTGCTCATGCCTGCGAAGCGAGGGTTCATTTTTGAACTTGCGTCTGCACAGAAGGCAACACATTTTGTCAAGATCAGCGTATGAAATAGCAGATGGTATTACTGTGCCCGCGGGGGCGTTTGAGCCTGTTGGGCCTATGGCGTTAGACCCCGTTGCAGGTGCCTTGGTGTCGACGGGATCCCCACTGCCATGCGACGACTCCTTGGGTCCATAAAGCTCAGCATGCTTGTTAGCCCACTTCTGTAGTTGCGGAGCCATCGCAATGACCTTTTTGCCATTAGGCGCGACGAGATCTTTCTCCGCTTTTCTTTTCTTGGAATCTTTGGCCGTAGGTCGATCGGCATCACTCTTAGGCCGTTGCTCTGTAGGCTGCGTCTTGTCCTCGTAGAAATTCTCGTCAAAAACGGCGAATTCGTTAGCGTAGACTGACTGGTTCCAATAAACCAGCCTCAAAGCTTGGTTGTGAGTTGCCAAGAAGGTGAACTTGCGCTCCTCCTCCTGAACTGGGCGTAGGTACGGTATGAAAACGCCAGAATGGATGAACGCTACCGTTATAGGTTTTGAGCCAATAGTAAACTGGGGGGAAGCGGCGTATTTCGCCATGGCGGCTCGCGCATCGTCCAAGGTTGAAAATTCGGCGAAGCCATAATTGCAGCTAATGTCCGAATACTTGTCTCTAATCATAAAGACACGTACCAGCGAGCCAGGCTTGGCACCTAGACCACTGGTGTTGCCTATTGGGGCCGTACTCTTGAGCTTGTTAGGCGTGGCGGAGGATTGTCTGGGTTCATCTTCCCTCGAGACGTATAGCTTCTTCACTTCGCTAGCTAGCATCGTCTCGCTTACTGAGGGGGCCAAGTCGCGGATGACGAGAAATTGGGACGGCATCTGCTGTAGACACTCGTCGCTTTTGCCGTCTAATTTCATATCCGCGGCATTCTCCGCTGACAAGCAAAGGGGGGTTAGCGCATGGGACCAATGTACTTTAGTTGTATAGTTTATCTCTATACACTTACACGATCTTGGTACTTTACACTGCTTGCAGGTCGCCCGTCTAGAAAAATTCTCGAAGTGACACTAGTAGTATGAGTTAGGCAGTCTGCGAGATGCGATCATCCATATAATAGCACATGTGTTAAGGACTCTTGACCCACCATAGTACACTTCCAGTCGTCGGGGTTCGATATATGCCGGCGCTCTCGACTGTACTCGATAGGAATACGGATAGAAGAGCCGTAGCTGGTAGCGACGTCGAGGTTGGGGTAGTAACTCTCCAGGAACTCAATAGCATCGTCTTCGGACCTAAACTCGGCGAATGCATATGCCCGGCGGGCCCCTTTATACACTTAGCGACAGTGCGACACAGCAAGGCACAAGATACTGGAGATGGAACCATACCGCTTCTGTCATCTGATTTGATGCGAACCTCAACGAGGCCGACAGCCCCCATGTCCCGCATGATAGTGTCAATCTATTGAAAGGTTAAATCGAAGAACAGCCAGACAGAAAAACATTGTGTATATCTATACCTCCTGTGTGCTCATCCTATCCGGAATATCATCTAGCTTTAGGGTATGGTACGGTCGTCCATACCTAGATCGGCGGCTGGGTTCATGGTAATAGCCATCGTCAGCGGAATCGAAAGGCGACGAGGCACCGGAGTTGGTGCGACGGGGGCTTCTCTTGTTATTGTCATTGTTGTAGCGTCCTCGAGGATCGTCGTGATCTATGTAATGTCGATCCCGATCTCTACCTCGGCCGCGATCGCGGTCACGGTCACGGTCATGGTCACGGTCATATGTGTCGTATGTAGGAGGATAGTCGGACTCGCGGTCATAGGGCTCGCCACCGGGTTTGGTGGCACGCTCGGAAAAGGGTTGGCGATGGTCGGTGGACGCGTCTCGTCTTCGTCCGACTGGAGAGCGCCGGTTACGATAGGATTCCTCTGCTCTCGGTCCCTTTGGAGGTGTCCTTCTAGGCGATCTAGAAGGTTCTTTTCCTCGCAGGAAAGTCAGCGCAAGATCAATATTCACCTCGACAGGCAATCCTCCAGGCTATATCATTTTACCATGCCGCGAACGATAGTGGTTGTCCCTAGGGGCGGGCGATCTACGTCTGTAGTGATCACGATCTTCACGTGAAAATCGATGGTCGTAGTCGTCGTACATGTTTGGTTTCATGCGCGCGCAATAATCGAAGAGATGATATTATAGAGCGAAATAAGAGCAATAAGAAGATTTGACGACCAGACGGCGAGATTCGGATGGGGATCAAAGTGGAGAGAGGTAATGGTTTTCGATGTGATGCAATTAGAAAATACATACTAGGACTAGGTAAGCAGTACTATTATTTACATAGGACCATAGGACCATAGGTACCTAGTCTGTTGTGTACACTGTAGGTTAGGTGGTATTACGTAATAGAGGGATTTAAAGGGGATTTGCAGTTAGATTTGAAGTTTAAATCTTAGCTAATTACACTAATTAAGCACCACCCACCCATCCATCCATTGTGGGGCGGGGTTATTCAACTTTAACTTTAAATAGTTTTAAATCCGTTATTTAAAACACGTATATCTTTAATAAAATTTAACTAATATAAATATTTTTTACTTGAAAAAATTTAATTAACATTATATTTTAATAAAAAAATAAAAGATTTTTTTAAACTTATATTATATATTTTATTATAAAAAATAAAAAAAAATTAAAAAAAATTAAAAAATAAAAATAAAATTATAATTAACTTAAAAATGTTAAAAAATTAATTAATAAATTAAAAAATTAAATATATAAAAAAATTATTAAAATTAATAAAAATAAAACGGTAAAAAAGTGTGACGAACCTATACTTAGGCTTAGTAAGTATAGCTTCATAAGGGGGTCTTGATTTTAAGGTAACAGTAATCGTAGAGGTCAAGTATAATCAA
>MU386076.1:0-20744 GCA_022497145.1 Rostrohypoxylon terebratum
TTGGAGACAGTTCGTGTATATACTGTTTCCGATACAATTCAAGATTGTACCTTCCAGTGTACTGAATACAGGCATATGATGCCTGCATTCAACATGTTTCCTCTGTATGGATCCTAAACTTAAGCCGAGAGATGTTAGCAAGGAGCTACTTAAGGGGGCTTACGCATTTTACGAGTACGCTGTGGCGTGCTGGGTACCTCATCTGCTTGCATGGCTTCCTCACGCAAAGCCAGAAGAAATTGAGGATCTGAGAGAGACACTTGATACCTTCCTGGATGTACACTATACAGAACCGAAAATGGGTCTTCCTGTGTCGATTTCTTTCGAAGATAAGCTCAGAAATCTGGAATCACTGGATATTTATGATAGCCTGGTCCAATGTATTCTATCGACACAAAACCTGCTGAAGGCCAATAAGCGGGAAGAACCTAGCCATATGACGGACTTTCCAGAGATAACGACGATGATAAGATCATCATTGGAAGATATGTCACGGCCGAGTCCTTCGACAGAAACGAAGGCAAAATTGGACAAATATTATGGGACTGGATGGTTCAAATGTCCCCGCATCTATTGCCAACACTTCTATAACGGATTCGAAAAGCCCGATGACAGAGACATACATGTTAATCGACATGACAGACCATACATGTGTATTGTCGATGGTTGTCCAACTGCAACATTCGGCTGTGTGTCCAAGGTTGGTTTGGAAAAACATATGCTAGAGTACCATGGTATCCACAATGACACTCAACAATTCCCTGATCAATCACATTCTCAAGATCACGACACCCGAAAACAAGACGGGGGGTTCAAGTGCACAATTTGTACCAAGCATTTTACTAATCGGCCTTTCCTAGAACGTCACGAGAGAAGCCACGAATCTAGCGATGGTCCCAAATGCACCGTGTGTGGTAAAAGTTTTAGTCGAATCTATGATAGAAATAGACACGAGAGAATCCACGGGGAAAAAGAATTTGTTTGTCACGGCTACCCAGTCCAATGGGGATGTGGCAAACGCTTTGCAAGAGATGATGCATTAAAGGAACACCTCATGTCAAAGTTGGGTTTCTCCTGCCTCAAGGCATTAGCTGAAGAAAACCTTGAAGTGACCCAGGCAGGTCTAGTAGACATGGCACATCGCGAGATACAGGAAATTGTCCGCAAGCAACGCGAAAGATAATGGAGAATGTAATGGCGATGTGGAATGCTAGTTAGTATCTGCCTAAGTACAGACCCAGGTACCTATTATGTAACAATATAACCGAACCTCATTATTCACATCTCTACGTACCTAAAGAATGGACAATGTTCGATATGCAACTCTCCAAAGTTTTAATGAACTATTTCCATCTCATCTTAGTTCATTTCATAGGTAGGTTAATAAGTAGAATAATCATCTTTCACCGGGGTATGTAAGTAAAAGTACCTGACAGCGTAGAACAGAAGAAACAATAAAAGTGTAGATGAAGTATACCAAGGTGTATCCGCTCCGCCCCGCCGGACATAAGTGAAGACTGGAAATTTCAAAAACCGCTCAGGAGACAAGATGTAAACCGATTAGATCTCAAATCTTACATCTTCGATCCAGATTACCGCCTGAGTGAAAATATGCTAAAAGTGCTATCCCCATTTCCTCCATCGCTTCGCTTCGTCTATTTCATATCCACGTCCTTCAATATGTTAATAAATCCTCCATAGCATCGTCCAAACATTTCCAAAACATACGGTGATTAGGTAGGTGCCCAGTAGGTAGTAGATGTACGTCGGCCCATTTAATCCCAATCTCCAAACTCGCCCGCGCCGTACGGATTCCACTCCTGTCCGGGATACGACGTGGCGCTCATGACGGGGATGCCGTCGTCGTCGTCGTTGACAGCAGCGAGCTCGACGGGCTGCTCGACGAGGATCTTCTCCTCGGAGTCCATGTTACTCGAGACCTGCTTGGTCGAGAATGACGAGTCGTCCGAGCCCTGCTGGCTGCCCGCGGCATCGACGCCCAACCCGACACCGACACCGAGCCCGACGCCGGCCGTAGCCGCCGTGGCAAGGCTCGCGTTCGACGCGACCCCGTTGATGGTCGAGCGACTGCGTTCCGAGCCCGCGTACTTCGTATTATCATCCTGTTGCGCTTGCCCAACTCCCAATCCCACACCATTCTGCCCGTGTCCCTGGCCGCCATACATGCCCATCGCACTCCCCACCCTAGGCGTGGCATCATAAACATCCTCATCAGGAACGCCTCCACGCCCCTCATTAGCATTCGCCCTCTCCACATTAACGCTCATCACGCTCAAGCTCGTGCTCGACGCCTGGTGGAACGGCGCCCGCACCGGCGGCTCCGGACTCACGCTCGCCGCGCGCGCCGCGGCGCTCATGTCCGGGCTGAGCGACGCCTTGCTGCGCAGCGGCTCGCTCGCGCTCATCTTGCTGACGAGGCGCGTGGGAGCCGGCGCGTCCGCGTCCTGCGGGGTCCCCGCGTGCGCGTGTGCGTTTAGGCCCGGCGAGCCCTGCTGCTGCTGCTGTTGCGCAGGTGCGACGGTAGGCGAGAAAGCGCGCGGCGCGGGGCCGCCTTGCGGCGTCCCGGGTTGCAGGATCAGGGGGTGAGGCGGGCTGTTGCGGCTCATAGCCGTGGCGATGTGCTGGTGGTGGTGTTGTTGTTGTTGCGCGGGGCGCAGCACGTCGTCGTTGTCGCTGGGCGGCGATACGTTAGGGTCGGAGGGCTTCGGCTGCAGGATACCGCCGCCGCCGCCGCTCGTTGCCATGAGAGCGGCGCTGCGGGCGCTGTCTGGTGCGCTGCCCCAGTTCGAGCTGCTCGGCGTCTGCGTCTGCATCTGCGTCTGCACTTCTGGTCTTGGCGGTTGTTGGGGTCCGCTTTGCGGCTGAGCCTGCTGGCGTAGGAACTGGGGTGGCACAGGAGGAGGCGCTTGACGGTCGTATCTGTACTCGTCTTGCGACTGTCGGGGCGGCGGTGTTGGCGCCATATCTAAGAATGTGCCTTGGTCAGATTGCGACGGCGTACTAGACTCGGAGCCCTCGTTCCGCTTAATAGATGGCGGCTGACCTGGTTGCAGTGGTCCATTGTTCCACTGCTGCTGCTTCTGCGCCCCCTGCGGTCCAAATGACTGGAACTGTTGTTGTGACGCGGGAGGTGGGCTAGGCCGTCCGACGTTATACGGTGAGGGCGCTATCGTACCCGCGTTTCCGTATCCGTGAACAGCCTCGTAGCCCCGCGGAATAGGCACTTGATCATATTGTGGCTCTAAGTTTTGCGCCGAAGTCCGCCGCTGCTGGACCACTTGCTGCGGTTTCATATTGCCCGCCTGAGGCTCCTGCCCTCGACCTGCCTGCGCCTGAGGCGGTGGCGCACCTCGCCCAGCTCCCGACATCATTGGCGGATTCATCGGTCCGTAGCCTGGAGCTCCGCGACCCTGACCAGGCTGTATCGGGCTCTGCGGCGACGGCCCGCCGACCGGCGGCCTCGTCATCATCGCCTGTTGTTGCTGCTGTGTCATCGGTTGTCCCGGCTGTTTCGGCGACCTGATCGACGGCGGCGTCGAATGTCCAGGCGATGGTTTCTGATGCTGCGCCTTCTCTGGCCTCGGCGAGCCGCCGGACTCCGACCCAGTCTGTTTGCTCACCCTCTTAAACGCGCCGAGGAATTTTTCCTTTGCGCTCTTCTCCTTCGTCTCTTTCGGTGGCTGGGTCGGGATATTTTTATCCCTGGGATCGGTGCCGAAGAACTTATTAATAGTCTTCTGCTGGTCCGGCGGCAGCGCCGGGGTCCCGACGAAGCGCGGTCCGTTGGGGTGATGATGAAGAGGTTGGCCTGGACGTTGCTGGTTAGCGAAGGAATAGTTGGGGCCCCAGCCGGGAGGGATCTGGCCCGGGTTGTGCTGGGGGCTAAATCCGGACGGAGAAGGAATGTAGCCTATCGGCCCTTGACCTGGCTGTGACATGCCGCGTGGCCGTAGGGGGCCGTCGTTCGGATGGCCTTGGAACTGCTGGTCCCGGAAGGGTGACGTCGATCCCTGAGGGGAGACCGGGGTGTTGCCGCCCGCGATGGGCTGAAGGTTCCCCTGGTTGGGCTGAGTTGTGATAAGGGGACGTCCCGGGGATGGAAGAGATGTTTGCCGCACGTGACCTAACTTACCAAGAGTAGGACTTTGTTGACCAGATGGTAGTTGGCTAGATGGTACCTCTCCGTCCTCGGCATTGTCAGGCGGAGACGGATCGTTAGATTTCGCAGGCTTCTTGACTTGGGGTGAGCCACTGGGCGAAGCTCCGTCTTGCCTCGAGAAACCGGAGCCGACTGGCTTCCGAGTAGGAGTGATCCGGGTTGCGATTTGCGATCCACCAACGTCCGGGGAAGACGAACGTGAGTGGTGGGGCGAATCCGTTGACAGTGCTCTGGGACCCGAGAAAACGTCGTTTCCGGGTTGTTTGCCTATGTTTCTATTTTCGGTGTCCTGCGCGGTAGCTGGTCGAATATTAACTTGCGGTCCTTGCTGAAACCTGAATTGTGATTGTTGGCTAGGTGAGGTAGGTGTCCCGACTGCCTGGTTCTGGGAAGAGACCGTTATTTCGGAAGGTCTCCCCATCATCACTCTTTGCGCGGTCCCGAGAAACTGAGGCGACATAGGCGATGTCATATTTGGTTGACCAGGTCCCGTAGGCTGTCGTACCTGTTGTCCCGGTATGCCTTCCTGCACAGGAGGTTGTTGACTAGCAAACATCGGATGCTTGCTAAACTGTTGTCCAGGAGGTAGCATTTGACCCGGCCTAAACTGACTTGGTTGCATGGGAAATTGCTGTGGCGGTCGTTGAGGCTGTGGTGGTGCTTGTTGATTCTGCTGTTTCGACTCGGAGGGTTTGGATCCTTGCTTGTTGAAAAGGCCACCTAGAAATCCACCCATCGGTTTCTTCTCACGTTCCTCCTCGATATTTTGGAGCTGCTGAAGTTCCGGAGGTCGCATTCCGCCGGTACTGCTTCGCACTATTCCGAGTGACGGGCCTCCTAACGGACTGGGTTGCATCTGTCCTGTCTGACTTCGCACCGGACCTTGCATCGAAGGTCTCGGAGGATATGCCGTGCTCTGTTTAACAGGTTGATCATCCTTCGCTCCCTCTTTCGCACTTCCAACTCCTTTGATCATCCCCGTGAGCTCGGAAAGCCGCTTTTTCATTGATACATGCTCTGAGGTGTCATCATGGTCAAACGAAGAACCGAGGTTGGACTTCTGCTTCGGTTGGAACTTGTTATGGTTAGAAGACCCGCCGAAGAATGAGCTCTTCTCCTTCCCAGATGCATTTTGCTCAGTTCCTTGATCTCCCGTATTGCGACGGTTGCTTAGACTAAAGAGTCCCGAACCTCGTCTCCCATCCTTAGGCCTATCCTCGCTAGCAGTACTTGAGACCGACACCTGATCAACACGGGCTAATTGAGAAATATGTTAGAAATACGGTTAGCCTCGAATCGGGACAACATACCATCCATCTCCTTACTAGGCCCGGCGTCATGCGACCCTCTTCCGACTTGGTTGGTTGCATCATTAGGTCCGCCCCGGAAAAGAGGATGACCAGCTTGATGAGGAGGTCTAGCTTGGCCTTGGTCGTGACCGTGCGGGACGAAGATGTTATGTTTGCGAAACCGCTCCGCTGACACTGGAGGTATACTATTACTATTATTTCTCGGGCGCGGTCCCGACGTACCTTGCCCCCTCCCCGACGGCAACGGATCCTCTGTTTCCTTGTCGTACGCTGCATAATAACCTGGTTGTTGCTGCGATGGACTGTTTGCGCCCGGGCGGGGTTTGTGCTGAATTAGAGGTTCTGAGAGATGAGATTCCTCTAGCTTCCATTGACTATTGGGAGGAAACTTTTGGATTGGATTGCCGACCATTTGTGGGTTGAAAGGTTGGCCGGGGTTCTGCATGGGCGGCGGTGCGCCTGGCTGACCTTGGAATTGCTGATGCGGCCCAACTGGTCCTCCACGCCCCATGAACACTTGCTGCGGGAATCCATTAGGCTGAGGGGCGCCTCTACCAACAGCGTATCCGTTGGGATTTTGAGGTTGGCCATGAACATGATTAGGATGCTGTTGAGATGCCTGCGAAAAATTCCGAGGCTGGTTTGCTTGCGCTGGACCGGGTAGACGCCCGTTACCGTTTTGATAGTTCATGTCCTCTTTCGCAGGAGGATCTGGAGGCACGTCATTATCTGAATCTCCAATTGGCGACGGATTCCTGTCGTCTTCGTCAGCCCCAAACTTCGTCTTTGATAATAGATCGATGGTTGAAGTTCTTCGAATGGGTGGCAGAGGTGTGAAACCGGAGCTGGGTTTGCTTTGATACGGTTGAGGGCCACCGAAAGCAGACGGATTTGTCCTGTCAGCAGCCATGGAGACTGTCATGGTCTGGTCTGGTCTGGTCTGACGTGGGCGGTCAATTGGACTGTTAGGGTCTAGAGACTTGGTAATCCCCGGCGATGTCACTTTGGCGCATTCGTTCAAATCCACTATTGGCAATCTAAATGCGCGACATTATGTTTTTCCAGCACTTGATTCGAGTGCCCAAATGCTGATGTAGTTGCCCGCTGCAATACGCAATACTGCCGGTCTGTCTTGACCGGCTTACGTCTGAAATCTCCTTCCACTAAGAGCGGAGCGCTGGAGATGGATTCCCGACTAGGTAGGCTGCTGCTTTGCCGGCACTTTGCTGATGAATATGATGATATGTGCTTATATGTACAATGGGACAAAAGGTAAAACCAGAGGCTCTTTTTGTCGCAAATGACTTAAGATGAGATTTGGAATTTATGTAAGGATGAATAGGCCTGTCTCGGAAGTAGGCGAAACTAGACCGGGCTGTAGAGACGCGAAGGAAGGGTCAGAAAGTACCTCATTAACCAATATGCAGCTAACACCAAAGGAGGAACGATTTCAGTAGACGATCCAGGACACGCCGACGGAGGAGAGATGTGATCTTAGATGGCGATATAATAGACAGAGATGAAGTTAAAAGAATGTGAAATTGGAACACAAGCGACGGTGAGAAACGACGTGTTCGCGTTCGCGACGAAGAGGCGGAATCTGCAATTGAAATTGCTAGGATGCCTGAAAAGGCTGGGACGAGCTAGACGATGGATGGTGGATGGTAGATGGTGGACAGTGGACAGTGGATGGCAGCGGATATGACAGGGGGGGGGGGGGAGTGGGCTGTTGGTAGGATCCAATTTTTCATTACTGCTTGGTACCTGGACTCGCTGGACCGCTGGAGCTGAAGCTGGATCGACCTGGTTGGCTGGTTGGTCAGGCTTTCTTGGCTTCTTCAGGGCTCTTATGATGATAATCCCGGACCGTTTCCTGTCTCTACTCTCGCTTGATTGGTAGGACTAAGCCGGCTGGGTACCCTTGAAAGTACTTCAGACTTCAGTAGGGCTGTACGTAATAAAAGCCATCCCGGGTGTAACAAACAATTCTGATTCTGATGAGAGCGAGAAGAACGGGCCAATGATACAGAGTCCAACCCCAACCGTGATCAAGGAGGCTCAAATACCTACTGGTCCTACTTGTCGTTTTTCGGGATGCCTAGAGCCACAGTGTTCAAGATTGGGGGCGCAATAATAGGGAGCTCGACTATGAATGTGGACAAGATATCTAATACCTACTTCCGCTGGTGTTGCCCTGAGAATAATAAGGTGGCTGTGTTGGCGGGATATCTCTTCTTATTTCCCCTCCTCCCCCCAGCCAATGGAGAGACAGCTAGAGATATATTATGTAGGTAGTATATGATGAACGAGTATCTAGGTACCTACTAGGTAGATACATAGGTATATAGTGAACATTAATTATCATACGTGGTAATGAGAGGGACAATATCCCCTGTCTGCACGTGCGGACGCGGGCAAGCGTTTGGCATTGACTATCCGAATCCCACGAACCGCGGATTTTAATTTATTTCGTGCTCGACTCTCATGTATAGGCAAGTACCGGTATCTGTCGAATGTCACTAGAAAAACTTGCGCTCGTCGATGTTCATAAGATGATAATTCTATAAGTCTAATGCAGATGATATCGGTAAAATCTCCAAGAAGGGATAAGTTCTATTAATATATTCTAACTAGCCATTCACCATTATCCATGGATCCTGGTACCCCATACTAGCGGCGACTCGTTAAGCCTCCGCGATGGTACCTAGTACTATGGTAAGTAAGCGTAATGAACACGGATTGACTAGGTAGCAGAGCGGAGTGATGATAGGGTAGAAGCATATAGGTAGGTAAGACAGGAGTCATCGTGTGTTCGGCAGGTAAGTCATTATCTAGGTGGACTAGAAAAGACTATGGGGCTATATACGACAGGCATTGAAATTGCTATTCAGCTTAATCTTCAGACCTCGGTCACCAACAAATCCCGTAGACGACAGTTGTATACTATATACCTACATTTGTATACATACCTAGTACCTAGTATTATACTTACTCCATACTCAGTAAGACATGCAGATAAGTTACACAAATACGCCATAATAGAACGCCCGATCCTTGCTACTTCTCGATCTGTTTCGGGAAAAGAATGCATATAATAGCAGATCGTCGTGGTTTTGAAGAGTTTGCGAATTCGAATGAGACCATTGGCTTACGCTGATTGGTCTAAGCCCATGTCGAAGAGGATTCGATGCGGGATGCTCACCTACCTAAGCAGACTAAGTGTACATACTCGGGACGAATGTTTATACTAAATCTCGGCGAAAATTTCACAACTGCTTTGTTTAGATAGATAAAATTTTATTTTCATCCGTGACTGATCAAATACACCTTGATAAATCGTACATCCTATCCCACGACCTGTTGTCTTTTGCTCAAGCCGATTTGCAAACATGTATACCCACCAGATGAACCGGTACAATAGATATGAAAAGTACATCTGGGTAACCTGTTAGACATAGGGCAAAAAAAAATACGAATCTGCCTGAGAAGTGGCAAAATACCGTTTGCTGCCCATCAACCTCGTCCGTTTCCTATTAAACGAAACCCAATTGAAAAAAAAATGTTATCCTTAAAGCAATGCATTGCCGCCGCCCTATGCCGCCACCCTAGCCGAGGTAAATGGAAAGAAAAGAGAGTAGTACGTTAGAAGAACACCTTATCGCCTGTCCCACGAAGCTTGTTCTTTCCTTTATTGAATAGCTTCATGCCCGACTTTACACCTTTGTTGCCAAATGCTCCCGCCGCTTGTAGGAGCTCCTTGCTCTTCGCCCCGACCTCCTTACCAGAAGGACCGAAACTGCTTATAGGTTGCGCCGTGAACTTATGCTGCAAACCGCCGCTCGGTACTCTACCAGCCTGTGCCGGCGGAGCACCCGGATTGCTGGCATTGAGGTATTGCTGGTAGTAAGGTTGTTGAGTCGACGGCTGGATGCCAGAAGGAGAGATTTGGCTTTCAGCTGCAGATCGCAATCCCAGCGCGGCTCCTCTCGCCCCAAGCTCTGGCTGACTTTGCATATACAAGAGCCAATTTGAGAGACCAGACTCCATCGAATAAAATTGATTTCGAGTTTCATCGAACTTTTCTATTCTTTGTTCGATTGATGAAAGATTGAGGATATCTCTAAAAGCCATGATTTTTGCATTGGATGCTGCTTGGGTGGTTGGAGCTGATGGAATAGTAGGAGACGGAGTTGGTGCCAAGTCTGCTGGGTTAGAAAGTGCGGGATGCTGCTCGGAAGGTGGTACGTGATGTGACGTTTGGATAAGTACTTTTTCCTTTTCTTCTGCGAACGATAGGCGAGGGTTTGCTTCTGGAGGCAACGAGATAGGGGACAGTGGTTCAGGTAAAATCGAGGTTAAATCTCCAGGGCTCTGACTGCTGACTTGAGAAACTTGATGCGACGCAGGGCTAGGACCTTCGGTCTGTGCTTGTAAGGTGACCGGAATGCTAGCTGCATTGAACTCTAGTCCTGAAGTCGGTTTATCTTCAGTTGGATTCAAGCTTTGAGTAGATATTGGTGCATTCGGATCTGCAATAACGGGGTCCTGTATGCTTTTGTCTGTGCTATTCTCCCACGAAAACCGCCTTGGTCGATGGCTAGTCTCCTGAACTGGGCTTCTACGTGGGCTTAAGGGGGCAATCTCCGGGAAGGTTTCCTTCTGAGCGTTTGATCCGGACGCCATCTCGTGGGTTAATTTAGGCCCTTGCTTGAGGAGCAGACCTGTTTCCTGGAGTGACTTTTCTTCCGGCTGTGATAAATATTCATCATATACACCGGATAGGTAGGTGCTCTCTCGAGTCAGTTCACCAGGCGCCGGGTCATAACCGCCAGCAGCCGAGCCCAGAACGACACTAGCGTCAGGCGTGGTGGTAGCTGGGCTTGCACTTAGTGATTTGAAAATTTCCTCCCTTAACTTGTCACTTTCCTTCTCCGGAGACGCTGTATCGACAGTACTCATCGTGGACTTCCGCTCCTGTATTGTCGGTGTTATGAGCTCCGCTGGGGCAACGAAAGACTTGCGTGGGTTTAATGGTGCAGTGGGGGCAAATCCCGGTGCGGTCATGGTTGCACTTTGTTGATTGAAAGATGATCGTGAGGGCGAATCATTGTAGCCTGAAGACCTCGGCGCCATCTCGTTCATAGGAGCGGTCTCCGTATCCTCCTGTGAAGCACTAGAGAGAGCAAGAGGGTTTTCTGTCTTCAGAGGCGGAAGGAATTGGGGGGTAGGATGGAAACCTGGCCCAGACGCAATGACCTTAGATGCTACAGCGCCGTCGTGTTTTCCGGTGGGCTTATTAAAGCTATCGTCTCCGGATTCTCGCGCGCTTTTATTGTTTGCTTCTGAATCGGCCTCTGTTGACGGCAAGGATTTGACAGCGGTGGTTGGCTCAAGATCGGCGGGTTCTGCGTGTCTGCTGCTTATTGGAGACACAGAAGGATTTGCAATGCTGCCCAAAGATGTAGACCCGGGTCCATCGGCCTTTTTTGCGGGCACGGTATGATCGGAACCGGTACTTACGGTCTCTGATACCCAAGTTCCAAGAAGTTGAGGCCGCGACGGAGTGGATTGCTGAGATACTGCTACGGGGTCTTCTTTCTTCGGTTCTAGATCACCATCTAACGGTGGCAGGTTGATTTTTGGGTTTGGTTCAAGTTTTGGTCCTTCTAAGGCACTAGGGGCGTGTTTTCCTTCGTATAGTCCTGCAGTGTCACGCTGATTATTATCCGATCTAGATGACGGGTTCGGCTTGGCACCCGCGACACTGGCCTGCTGGTTATCCGAGACTGAGGGAAGGGAAGACCGCCCTAGCAGACTAGAACCTCCTGACGACGAGAAGAAATCATCACCAAATCCTGACACACGTGCTAGATCAGGCAGCTTGGGACTGGTAGATAGATGTCGCTGATTTGCGAGACTTTGGTTTAAATCGGACTTGTCGGCAAGGGTTTGAGGGCCATTCTGTCGCTCTCCAACGGGGGCTAGTGTTTGCTTGAGACCACGAGAATTATCGGAACTATTATGGCTTTCGAAGCTCGCTCTTTGACGCTGCTCTATCGAGGAGCGGATGGCGTTCACTGACGAGGAATTCACGTCAGCTCTGCTATAACCACTCTCGACGCTAGGTCTACCCGATTCCGTACCTGACCCAGACGTGCCAATATCTCTCAAAGCTGGTGCTTCCTGTCGGCCCATGCTACTCTCGCGCGGGGGAAAGCGAGTCTGACTATGCGCGGACGACGTAGCTCCTGCAAGGCGAGCCCTCGGATCGACTCCGGTCTGTATATGTAAGGCCGGTGGGCCACCGGGACTTCTCGTCTCTAGCGAGCCGGTCTTGTTTGAATCGATAGGTTGAGTGAAGGCCCGTTGCAGGGGAGCATTCGCCGCTTGTTGCCGTAGAGCAGCAATCCTGGATGTTGGATGTGCAGGAGGTGCGGGTTCCGGTTCAGGATCGTCGTAATCTTCTTCATATTCGTTGCCCCAATCGTCACCGTCATAGTTTTGGACCTTGGCCTCAACCCATTTTCTTGTCTTCGTTCGATTTACGTTCGCCTTGTAACTATTTGCAGTAGACGGTGTCCTGAGTGGAGGGTTACGATGTCAGTGGCAAATAACCTTGACAGTCACACACGTACATGATGACAGAGTGCAGAGTGCAGAATGCAGGAGGGAAGACTCGATAACAAGGAAGAAAGGCTCACATGGGAGAGAATGGGCTATTACTCCGCACCACATTATTATACGATCCTTCGTTCATGGTAGCGAATGTGAATATATGTCTGGGTTTCTATGGCGACATCTATATTGAATTGTTCCGGAATCTCGGATTGGGGAAGGAATGAGTTGATTGGAAGAGGATAGAGATGAAATCGGTATCGAAATCGTCGGACACGAAAATCGGTAAATTTCGAGGGTGGCTTAAGTAATTGGATATAAAAAAAGAATATCGCGGACACTCAACGGGCGCTTAAAGGATCGATGCGGGCGACGTAAATCGCGGTCATAGATTGAATTGGATACCCACCTGGGTCAGATAGAGGCAGGGAATGAAAAAAAAGGTATAAGAGGGGACCTGTATAGGTATCGTTGCCGGGGTGCCAATTTGTGTGGTATGTGTGGTTGTGGTGTGCGTGGTGTGGCGTGTAGTGTGTGTACCGAATGATTGAATTATGAGTTAATATGAGTTATGTACAAAGAAAGGAAATAAGGGACTCGGAGAATTATTCGCGGCAAGACGGCATGGCGATACGGCGATGTTAGAGTGTTGTGGAAGAATAAACCGTATGGATCTGGACAAAGTTGAAGAAGGTCGAAAACCAAAATCGTTGGTCGGATGACGATTTTAGAATTCAGCAGTTAGAATTTAGAATACTATGTACTATGTAGTATTTAGCTGGGCCTAGGATAATTTACCGGCTGGTCCTTCTTGCCTGAGCCGTACCAAGTGAACTACGGACCGCCCCAGTTTTACTGGGTACGCACTGGGCAACCGCTACCGGGGAATTGTTGGAGTGTTATGGACTCTGGAGCAATCTAACGCACAGCCACAGCCCCACATCTGGCTAATAGCGCTAAAATCCGCCTCTAATAATTAGAATTAAGTTGTTTCTTCACGAAACAACACCCCTGAAATCCAGTCACGCCTCAGATTCACATCCATACCTATCCACGGTTGCTTGAGAAAACTCCGTATCCCTCACCTTCGAGCCAACCTCCAAACTAGAAGTTTTGAGATCTGAAAATACTATCAAATACTATCCGTTCGCATGACTCTTAAGCCTTCCCAAATAATTCCAAAGCAAATAGCTTCTTCAGGGCATGTGCGCCCATCTTGGTATCTAGTAGTATGGATATATACCTAACCTACCTACCTAGTAGTGAATATTGGATATCACCTTTATAGGTACCTACTCGGGCACCTAGTTCACCCAAAGATTCAGTACCTAGCCTAAATAAAAAGGCAGATGATGGTCGAAACTTAAAGCTTCAGCCGCAGCACCTAAGTGAATCCCCTTCAACATGTTGACGACTACGGTTATTTTTTCCTCCTTCCCTATCACCGAGGCCATCAAAGGTCCTACACGGCAAGTCATTTCGTACCGACGGATGAGGCGATTATCGTCATCTAATCGTCTTCCAAAACAGGGGTGGCTAAAGATCCATTGAGGGGATACTGATTCGACATCGATGATGTAGACACGAAAACTGCGGTTGTAATGTGTCAATCTAATCTATCTAGGTTAGTAGCTTCCCAACTGTAGCTGATGTGGTGTTCAAGAAGCAAAGCAGCTGTACACATCGCGCTGCAAACTTCACTTTGTGCCGGAAGACCCGGCTCGGCTTTGGGATCTAGAAGTTGTCTCAGAGTATATCTATGATAGTCTATAGATGACGTGCGGTGCACAGAAGCCCAATTATCCGTGTTCAAGAGAACATGAATCACGATTGATTCGGACAGACTTCCACCAGAGTCAGGATCTATGCTGACACTAGGCCCGGACGTTCTCGGACACGGCTTAGGTAGATGAACCGTGTTGCCGTGATGCGGGAAAGCGGGTGGTATCCCGTGTAGAACGCTATAGGCGCTCTACGGGGCGGCAGGCTTTCGCCTAGGATTAGCACGTATAGCGCTGACCCACATCTTTCCGAGCATTACGACGGCCGCTACAGCAGCTCGCCACGGGATTACCGTAGGGGATAGATGCGCCGGAACCACTAAAGCTCCAGCGCCCCAGGGGGTTCGATAACTGGCTCACATCGACAATGGCTTCGAACTTATGGATGACTTCACAAGACTTGGAGCACGCCACGACACAAATCTCCCACAAGGAGTCACCAAGAAGCACTGTAACCTTAACTGCGAGATTGAGTTTATTCATTATAATAAAAAAAAGGAATTCTTGTAGTTATGGATCAACCGAATATGCCTTGATGGAAAATCGCTATTGGATGCGATGTAAGTTCTAAGTCTTGCATATTCTACTTTATCGTCTTGGTTAGTTACTTATAACTAGAGGAAGCTGGAACTACGTATAAGGATGCCTTGAAGGCCATACTTGACAACGACTCACGCATGGAGGATATCGCTGATATAGGCAGTTGCAAAACTACCGACAAGACAGCGTATTCACTTGTGGCGGAAGCAGCTCGCTTAGTAGTAGCAGAAGAATGCGATCGCATGATGCTTATTTGTGGCACGGGGCTCGGTATTGCGATTGCTGCCAACCACATTTTCGGGATCAGAGCAGTGACGGTACACGATAGATTCTGCGTTGAGCGGTCTATACCTACTGAGTAACGACGCACAGATTCTGTGCCTGTGTCAGCGGATCATCGGAATCGAACTGGCTAAAAAGTTGGTCAAGGAGTGGCTGGGCTATGTTTTTGATCCTACAAGCTAGAGTTCAGAGGAAGTGGACGCTATCATGAAACTAGAGAATGATCCTGTAATCGAGAATAAAAACTTTCGGCTTGTTTTGCTAGAAGCGGCATATAAAAAGGTAAGGCACGAGGGGTCAGTCACAAAGATTCTTGCCTCGGAGGTATCATTCACTATGCATGCGCAAGCCACCAACATCGGTGCTATCTAGGTACGCCTGCGACTCCACGGCGGGCGATGTCGTCAATGGATGTAGTGACCTATGCGGTGGATAGGTCCCCCAGAGTACATGGATGAGACTCGTTAGGTATACAGCGATTTTACCAATCAGCCTCAACCCTCGCCACGTTTTTGATGCAACTGGGTTCTAAGATACCCTGGCCACAGGCCTCAAACTAACGCATGCTGTAGACTTATAACGTCGCGGATGGGTTACCTAGGTCATTACCTAAGCCACTCAATTCGACAGTGAAGTGTATATGTTGACGATTTCATGGCCAACCATCGAGATATCAATAAGCTGATATATGACGGCAACACTACCTCTCAAAGTAGACTCGCCCTTCCGCCCAGATGTCTAGCACGGAGTGATCAATATATTGTCCGAGGGTAAGATCGCGAAGCAGGAAGTGGTGGACTTTATAACTTCGAGCATCGACATGGAGGAGAATGGTATGAAGGAGCTCATGAATAGAAAGGACCGCCACAACAGCATTCTTATATACGTAAATAAGAAGCAACATATAGTTACCGAATCGCTGCTGCCGGCCCCCTCTTCTACCAAACTATATGAATATTCAAAAGCTATACAGATCGATTGGGATTGAGACTAATTTGATTGATTATATATGTACCCATACGAATGAAACAGGTATTTAATAAGAAACACCTGTGGCAACGCTCGGAGTCCGTATTTCGAATCAGTTGTTACGGAGGCGTTACGTCGCCTGTAATTGTAGTGGACTCGGGGGTTTCTAGCGGTTAAAGCTCTAGGGGATTTAGTGCAAAACTATACCTAATCAATGGATGGATTTGGATCCTTCTTCAACAGACAGTGGCTAGGAAACAGCTGAGCAACTGCTCGGCAACAGCTAGATGATAACTTTGAGTTCCCGATACAATACCGATATAACTAATCAAATTCAATTAAATGTTTGAAACTCTTCAATAGATTCGGTCTTATGACTTGCGTCGCAAGTAGAAATGCATGGTTTTGTTTTAACCGTTGCCGAGACATCGTTAAGCTGTTGCTGAACCATTGAAAAGGGGCGCTAAGTAACGTCAAGCCCTTTATATCTACAGTGGGTTTAGTGGTGCTTAGTGAAATAATACGCTGGTAAAATAGTGTGGGGTATTGCCTTCTGGGCGTGTTAGCGACAGAAATGGAAAACAACGGCATCTATATTCAGCGATGAAATTAGGGCTGATAAGCATGCCATATATATCTGGGTACCTATTAATGTAAAACGAAGGCATCGAGTGAATAAGGGTCTGGGATAAGTATTCAATGTAGAAATCAAAGTTTTATGCTTAATGTGCAGGAGTAAACGTCAGTGGTTTGAGTAAATGCCCAAGTAATCTCAGCCGCTAGATTTCAGATGCCGTATTTAGCTGCTATCTTTGCGTACTTAAACTGTATAAGAGTATCTGCAATCCTGCTGTCTGGTCATCATGAGTTTACAGTAGCACGGTATAAGTGACGGAGACATGAGAGTGATAGGATCAAAGCTTGCATTTGTGTTTTGGGGGCATGTCATAACTGTCAAGAAGAAAAGGCAAGAAGACCACGGTGATCTAGGAACTTCAGTAATGAGGCTTAGAGTACTGAATAATGACTAGTCATTCCTCTCACTGAATACAAGGAGCTTTATGACTGACATGAGTACCTAACTACGGAGTAGTGCATCCGCTCAGGACTTTCTCAATAGCCTTGTCCACCTGAGGACTGGACCACCTCTTTACTGGATCAGGGTCCACCATCGCTTTCGCGAGCGAAACTACTTCGTTGACGACTTTGGCAGAATACCCTTGAACCCCTAAACTCTTTTCGAGGCTCGACGGCACAGAGCCGGCCTGCAACCCCTTGAACATCTCGGCACGTTCCATCGTCGTATTGCAGGGGCAGAGCATCTCGACAAACACGACACCCAAGGCAAATATATCGATTTTCTCATCATCGGCGCCTTTGAATGGCGGCGGTCGGTAGTTCGTGGTGCCGACAGGATGTTTCTTCGAAGTTGGCTGGTTATCATCGCCTTGGTGATGCGATAATGGCAATTCGCCTCGTGCCAATTGAGCGACGAGTCCAAAATCACCGATACGGGCATTGATCCAACGTGTTGATAAATCGCCACCCTTGTTCTGACATGAGTTGCACGAGAGGCTGCAACAACCACCTTGTGACTCTTCCTCAGCTAAAGACAGAAATATGTTTCCCGGCTTGATATCTCTGTGTAGGAACCCCTTGGAATGGATGTATCGCAATCCTGAGTGGATGGACTGTAGTAGTCGAAGGCTAGGAATGAGATGAAAGCAGTGTTTAGGGGTATCAGGATCGTTCGGCGAGAGGGAGATATACTGAGCCAACGTCATGGGGTAGAGTGACATCTGGATATATAATGTGTAATCAGTCGCATCCAAGGTCTGATGTCTTCGGCTGCTGTTTTCTAGCTGGCCCTTCCCATCTGTGAAGATATCGCTGGTGTTTGATAAGGATGGGCTCTCGGCAGCACTATCATTAGAAGCGGACTTCTCGAACCATTGGGGTTGGTGAGCTGATTCTTTATCGGGCAAGGAGAGAGTGTCTTCTCCAAAGACTATTCCACCACTAAGGGAGGGTGAGGGTTCGTCTTCGGTATCCTGAGAAAAGGGGTGATTGCTCAGCAATAACTGTTGGCGTGGACTTGAACGGGGTCTTGTACCAGATTCTGATGATTCGAGTCAGTGAGTAGGCTTCCCATAGTACTAATCCAATGATATGTCTTAATTCAAGCCGCTAACGACCATGGTAACCACGGCTTTTTATGTGCTGCGTAAATTTGGTTATGGGAGTAGCGAGGTAATCTCAGGCCACTGTAAATACATCGTTGCAGAAATACAACTAGGTAACAAACCTAGGGAAATAAGAAAAGGAAATTTAAATGAGAGAAACTTACCACGTGAGGTCATGAGTAGAGGAGAGGAAAGTTGTTGAGGGACCTCAAGCCATGTAGCATGATAACGGACAATATTAGGATGATCTAAGGTGGCTAAAGCTTGAACTTCACGTAGAATATGCTGGAGTTCTTCCAGCCTCCCATCACGAAACCTCTTTCCCAGCTTTGGGGATAGTTGGATCTTCTTCACTGCGTATGTCTTCTGATCTAATGGATTGTAGCATCGATACACCTTCCCGAAGCCACCTTTTCCGAGAAGAGCAAGTTCACGAAATGATGATTGGTAATGACTCTGATGCGGCTCCGATTGAAGTTCCAACTGAGCCGAATGTGGGGCGAGAGTTAAGTGGGACGTTTGAGAGACTAAGCCGCGCATCGGGTTGGAGAGGCTTGAAGCGATTGTTTGAGAATTCGCCATCAGGCTGTCTACAGCTGATAAATATTGACGTCGACTTGCTATGCCACTATCGGCAGCAGCAAACTCTGCCATGATCCCATTCGCTGAAAGTTGGCGACTCGCCTCCACGAAGAGTTGTCGTGCGAGCGGTTGGATCTCGGGAGATTGTCTATTGTAATTCTTACCCGGATTAGCAGCATTGAGGACCTCGGCGGCACGAGTGCGAATGTAGTCCTCTAGTAGGCTAGCAATCATCATGTTACGGTGATCTTCAGCAACATCTTTACCTGAAGGATCGCGAGAGTCGGATATAGATTTGGTCCGTCCACTAGACGAGATACTCTGAGTGTCTCCATGATCCGACCTGGCATTTGAGCCGGGTTGGCTCTCCTGACTGGAGGTTGAATCTTCGGAGTTCATACTTGAGTAGTGAATGAGATGATACTTGTCCTTTCCACGTTCAATCCGAAGAGAAGCTATCGTTGAGGATTGTCACATGTCGGTGTTGGATTAAGGAGTGTAGCTTTTAAACGAGGAGATGGCGGTCGTCCGAAGACGCTAAAAAGGTGAACGAAGCGAACATGAGATGATGGATTGAGCCAGCTCCGAAAAGAAGAATAGATATTAGGGAATAAGAGCCTCGTGCATAGGCGGTAATTCAATCTTGGTGCCTAGTGTAGTTTGTTTGAGGTTGTAAATGGGTTCTAATTTGTTAATTTTGAACTTTGATGAATTGGACAGATCATTATTAAGTTAAGGTCATTGTAATATTTAAAATACTTAATAAGCATCTCTGTTACGTAATCGTACTACCTCCAGCTGTAGACCCACAGTAATTGCCTAGGTGTGTTTCCTAGGTAATACAGCATACCTAGCAGCCTATGTATAGTATATACATAGCTGCCTGGCTGCCTAGTGCAGTAGCCACAATTGTGGGGACTATAGGAACTTGTGTGGGGTGTTGTTTCCCGATGCTCACCATAGACCGCTTAATTGAGTCAGTACTACCTATTACATTGTACAATGCTACAGGTATCCATATGATAACGACACAACCTAATACTTGCTAATACCTATAATATAATATGTTGACGACGACACCCGAGTCCGCTGGCGGACCAAATTCTGCCTCTACCCCCAAGACAGGTCTAGACCGGATGCCATATGCTTCCTTACAATCGAGGATTCTCTCAAGAATGAATCTTTCCATCCCGGCGAGGTTGCCTGCGTTGTAGCCAGAGGTTGTACTAAATTAATACATAAGCAAGCTTACGATCCTAAAATAGCCCCGGTAAGTTTCTAGGGCCCGCACCACTATAATGTATTTTACTCATATGACTTAAGGTTACTGTTGTATCAGCTTCGGGCAGAGATCTGAGGATTGTTCAAGGCTACGCTGACACCAGTAATGACTGCATCGTGCTGCGCAAGTCGCCTATCGTAAACGTTGGCGGAAAAATGGACCAGAATTGAGAGGGGCTCATGAGAATCGGTTGCTGGCTCCTGAGTCGTCCCGCCATGCTGTGACTATCTTGAGGTCACGTTTGGGGTATAGCTCTTAGAGACGGATGTACCCAAGTTAATACGCATACACGCGCGGACATCAGATTGCAAGTCTCGCCGAGGCAGCTGCTTAACCTAGGGAAACCAACTCCCCTGTTACCACAACCGCTACATAATACTAATAGGCAACCTATTTAGGCTAGGATACATACATAGCTCAATGCTTTCTATGTTTGAGGGAAGGACTCTGAAGGAAAACTTCTGACTCCCTCCGCCATAGCACCCCATACTCTGCTTCTATATTTATAGTATTCGTGGTATCTTTTTGATCTAACGGACCTTTCCGGTTACATTCTTCCGGAATATCTAGATCGCGCTGCAAAGATTCTGAATGGAAATGATACATGGAAGGAATATAGACGATGGATGAAGATAATGCCGTTCAAGCGGCCGACAGGCGCTGATGTTTCCAAGTTGGGACCATTCGCCCTCACTTAACAATCACAACAATATACAACTCGGATGACCAGCACGGGAATACCCCGAAATAAATGTGATTTGAGCCCTATTGCCCACAGGACTCGATCTCATATGCGTCAGCGCGATCTGCCTCGCCCAGAGACCCCAACCCCTTCGAGTTCTAATCAGGTAGACCTCGATATTGTTATGAACGAGGGCGATTATGATGATGAGATAGAAGAATTCCCTCCCATAAGTGCATCTCCTTTGTGTGACGAACCTATACTTAGGCTTAGTAAGTATAGCTTCATAAGGGGGTCTTGATTTTAAGGTAACAGTAATCGTAGAGGTCAAGTATAAT